>CM040242.1:253572604-253694730 GCA_022545495.1 Chrysanthemum lavandulifolium
TTATCACTCTACCACTTATTTGAGTGATCATCATTCTGATTACACGTCCGCAGAGATTGCACAAATTAAGGTCCTTGGCAAGAAAGAAAGTTATATAAGTCAACATTGCCAGCAAGGACCAGGTCATCCTAACATTATTTACTTTTCATACTCCGATGAAAGTGATGAGGATGAACCTTTTGAAAAGAGAACTCAAATGTAAATCCACTTATTGTGGACCCTTCAGATACCTTTTCAATGAGGGACAAGGAAGTCGAAGTCAATCCTCTTAAGGAAATTGATGACCTTGTTCCAATCCCAAGGGTATCCGAGGAACCCTTCAATCTTCCTGATTCTACTTCAGAAACATTCAATACGACTATCACAAATCCTTTGTTTGATTTCGATTCTGAATTTACTCTCAAATCAGATAATCCAATCTTTGATATTCAGAACAAGGAGAGTGATGAGTCTGATACAGAGACGCCAATGGACGAGGTGCAAAATTCTAGCCCACAAAGTACCGCACATGTCCCACCTCCGTATATCCCTCATGGGGTGTTTGTAGATCATGAGCCAAAGAGCTTTAATGATAATTTACTGATTAAGGAAAATGTGAGATTCACCTTTAAGGATAGCATTTATCTTTCTCTCATATATGTTGTCAGAATTATCCTTCCTTTTCTCACATATGATGTGAATTCTCCTCTTCTTCACTCTTTCGGGAGTGAGGATACCATTTTTGACCCCGGCATCTCAACTTATAATTTCTATTTAGAGCTGTGGGCATCTCATCGGGGTGGAACTTTCATATGCTTAAATGTTTATCCAAACATCTTGAATGAAAGTCCGATGGATATTTTCTCTTCCACTTGCTTCCCCATGACTAATTAAATTCGGGGCGGTTCAAGCTAAGGACTCGATAAAAAAAAAAAAGCGCTTCTCGGGAGGCAACCCGTGTTTTCAAAATTGAATAAGTAGTTTATCTACATTTAGGTTTATGTTAAATTAATTTTGTTTTTCTTTTATTTAGGAATAAAACCTAGCTGTAGTGTTTTTGTCCTTATATTAGTCCCTCTACTTCATTATACTATGACATTTCTTTTGTGTTTCAGGACTTATATGAAATTGTCACATTTTGGACGTGATATTTGGACATTGAACGCTATAGGCTTTTACCTTCTACATTATTAGTTGCTCCGGTTAGATTGATTCCCGGGATCGTGTAATTTTTCTTGGAAGCTGAGGCTGAGCTCCACTATGCTTATCCGTTTACTACCGATCTGCATGCTTACACTAGGGGAGTTTCTCTATTCTTTGATCATTATTTGAATTTCTTTTGACACTCGTCTACACAATTAGAATTACGCATTGTTCTTTTTCGTTCTAAGTGTTGGGTACGTCCCATTATTTTGAACATCGAGGACGATGTTTGATTCTAAGTGTTGGGTGGGTTTTGATCGCATTTGTACCTACTTGTTTGTTTTTGAGCAACCCCAAAAATTGTGCCAAATTTTTTCAATTTTTTTTAAAAATGTTTGCCAAATTTTTTTAAAAATGTTTGCCAAAATTTTTTTAAAAATGTTTGCCAAATTTTTGGAATTTTCAAACTTTGCCAAAAAATTTAAATTAATTTGGAATGAAAAAAAATACAAAAAACAAAATAAATATAATAATGGATCAATTTTGGGTTGTCATCGAACTTTAAGCTTTTTAATAACTCCTAAGTTAATTTTACGTCAGTTCTTGTTTGATGAAATGTGAGATTGATTTGGATTCAAGTTTTTACTTAGCTTAATGCTTTTGATGATTTTGCTCGAGGACGAGCAAAGCTTAAGTGTTGGGTAGTGATGAAATCACGTTTATACATGTTTTTATATAGAAAATACCCGCATTTTAGCTTAATAAAATAACAATATTATGGTTTTAATTGCAAATATTACGTTTATTTGTTATTTTATTTTAAAGGTACGTTCGATCAGAGAAAAAGAGAGATCGAAGTGAAGCCTAAATTGAAGATTATATGAAGATACGAAGCCCAAATATTTTTTTTAGAGTTGGAGCTCAAAAGTCAAGTCCACTGTTAAGCCCAATATTTGTTTATCACAGTTGGATCTTAGGCTCATCAATGACCCATTCTCGAGCCTAGCAAAAGTCCACTTGTGTCTTGTGAAGTTGTGATAAAATAGGCCTAATGAAAGGAGGAAGACAAAGAAAAGTGACGTAAATGATTTTGAGTTGAGACATCAGCCAATGACCATATTTAAATTATAGAAGCCAACTAGGACACTACATATTCCAACGTTCCAGTTAATTCAATTCCAACGGTCAGAAACAGATCCTAGCTTCCAACGGTCATGTTGCATTTAAATAGAGCAGTAGCAGATTAATGGGGCATCTATCTTCTTTCATTTTTTATCATACTCAACTTTTTTTTTATGTTTAATTTCATTTTAAATGTCATTTACTTCTAATCAATGATGTAGTTTACCAATTTAATTTTGTATTAACACACTTTCAAGTGTGTTTTAAGTTTTAAGATTTTTATTTAATTAATGTTTTAGCTTAGTTAGCTTTGTCATTTACTTAAATTTGCTTATTTGTATAAAGTTGTGTATTTCATATTTTTATGGTTTAATCTTGGGAAAATGACAAAAAAATCGAACTTGACTTGTTGTCATTGTATAGTAACTATTTTTTTTCATTGTAACACAAACCTTTAAATTTTGTCATTGTATGTAGCTTAGGTGAATTTGTGTTATTGTATGTACAGGGCTTAGCGTTACATCGTTCGTCCTTTTATATTAGATCGTTAGTAAATAACTTAAAATTTCGTTCTCTTACCTTTTTATTCGTTTTCATCCGTTATTATCGTTTCGTCGTTTTTATACTTTTTCGTCCGTTTTATACATTTTCGTCTAATGCTTTCATCCGTTTTTACATTTCGTTTGTTTACTACGTTTTCCTCGTTTTCTTCGTTTTAGTCCGTTATTATCGTTTCGTCCGTTTTATACTTTTTCGTCCGTTTTATACATTTTGGTCCAATGCTTTCATCCGTTTTACATTTCGTTTGTTTACTTACGTTTACGCACGTTTTCTTATGTTTTAGTCCGTTTTATCGTTTCGTTTGTTTTGGTGCTTTTTGCTTTATCGTTTCGTCATTTTCTTACGTTTTCATCCGTTTTTATCGTTTTGTCCTTTTTACGTTTCATTCGTATTTATCGTTTTCATCCGTTTTCTTACATTTCAATTGTTTTATACATTTTAATCTGCTTTTTAAAGTTTTCGTCTTTTCTAACATTTTCATCTTTTATACGCTTTCGTTGGTTTCTTACTTTTCGTTCATTTCTTACTTTTGGGCGAAAATGTATAAAACTTAAGAATACGGACAAAAGCGTATAAAATGGATGAAGGTGTAAGAAAACGATGAAAACAAAAAAAGGCAGCGTATAAAGCGAATAAAAGGCGAAACATAAAAACAAGTTACGTTGAAATCGACGAAGACATTTAAAACTAACGGCGTATAACGACGAAAAAATATAAACGGATGAAAACGATTAAACGTATAAAAGCGGATGAAACGAACGAAACATATAAAGCGGATGAAAACTTATAAAACGGACTAAAACGATAAAGCGAATGAAAAGCGTATAAGCGTTACGGACGAGTTGTAAGAAAGCGTAAAAAAACGGGAAAAAGCAGCGGACGAAAAGTATAAAAGCGTTTTAAGTTATTTACTAACGACCGTTAATATAAAAGGACTAACGATGTAACGCTAAGCTTTGGTACATACAATAACACAAATTCACCTAACTGCTACAATGACAAAAATCAAAGGTTTGTGTTATGAAAAAAATAGTTAACACATATGACAACAAGTGTCAATTCATCATTTTTTATCATCCTTTAATCTTTTAAAGTCCAAATCTTTTTAAAAAAATCATCATATTTAGTCATTTTAATCTATAAAGTTTGAATCTTTAAGTTCTAAAACTCTTTTTTATCAAGTGTTTTTATCAAAGTTTTAGTCTTTTTTATATTTTTAGTTTAATTTTTCTTTTAAAAATCAAGTTTTATCAAATTTATGTTTTCTAAATTAACAAGTTGCAAACTTTATTCATACCACCACTTCAAATTCACTTAAAGATTCAAGCTTTGGATGATTAGTCGAAGATTTTCGGTTAAGTATGGAGCTTGATGTGGTTTTAGTTTAGTGTTCTTATCGTCGTCGTTATGCTTAAACCATATCCGGTGCTCTCTTATCCTTATCTTTACCTTCTTTTTATTATGTTAATTGCTATGTTTTCGTTTGATTAGTTTTGCCATGCTTAGTTTTATTTTTATGTCTTTTAGCTTTAGTAGGATATTAGAGTAGAATTTTTCATTTAGCTTATCTCGTAGTTTATCTTTAGCTTTCCTTAGTTTTTATTGCCTTAGATTCCCTTTAATTTTCCTTTTAGTCTATAATTATTAAATAACCCACAAATTGCGATATCTAAGCATCCAACGTGAACCAAAACGCGAGTCTCAAATTCATCGTTCCTTTAGAACGACAACTCGGGAGATCTATGCTTACCGCGATACTTAGGTATTTAGGTTCGTATCCGTATCTTTCCTTCCCTTTATAAATAATTTTTTGTGTGCTCCAACGACCAACATCACACAATCTCAAACCACAAGCTACTTGTGTCAACCACATCCTACAAGTGTCTCACTACCACTACAATTCATGGTCACTCAACCATCCTCCACAAACATCTATGTTGTCAAAAGCCAAGTGAATTTCGTAACGAAATGTGTCTCATCCCTAAGCACATTTTTTTTTCTTACCTTGAACGAACCTTACAACCTCTAAACCAACCATGATGATGCAAGTAGTAGGATTATTCTCTTTTTGACACTAATCCTTTATTTGTAGGTTCATATATATACACTTTGATGTGTATGGGATTCTCGTCTATTTATGGACGAAATTTTACACTCATTTTTTTTGTAGGTTCTTCTTGACGCCCTCGAGCTAGGGGGAGCTTCCGTCGAGCATTTATAAAGTGCATCATATGACTTACTCGTCCAAGGACGAATATAATTTTGCACTAACTTTTTATTTTGTAGATTTTCAAAACACACTAGGAGAACTTGACGCTCTCAATAAAGGGGAGTTTTCGTCAAAACAAAAACATTGCAAATTTTGAAATAACTTCGTCTTAGCCTTCCTGAAATACTTAACGCCCTTAACAAGGGGGAGCAATCATCAAGGGGGAGCATGCACACATTCATTCTTCAAAATTCCTTTATGTTTCAACAAAAGGGAGATTTCTTTCTCATCATATATTTTTTTCCCTTAACACTAACCTTGATGTAGGTTAAGCCTCAAAAATTTGATCCATTGAGCCGTTGGCAATAATGGTTATAATTCAAAGGATCTTTCTATTTTTTATTTTTATTTTGTGATTCTCTAGGTTCCTCTTAAAGGCGAGATCACCACCTCTTAAAGACGTGCAAGCTCAAGGTCATGAGTTGCTAAGCTTCGTCATTAGTGTTTCATGTTGAAGGTATTGGCGTGGTGTGTCAATTGGAGCAATAAGGTGTTTTTATTTTAACTTCACTAGGGATGATGCAAACTCACCATTCTTGGGAAAATTCAGTTTAAAGGACACACCCTTTTTGTTTCGACAAAAGGGGGAGAAGAGTGTAAACGGAGAAGGTAATGTATAGGAAGTACGGACACAAGTAACTTTGACATTTTACCTATCTATTACGTATACATATATTTTTTCATCATCAAAAAGGGGGAGATTGTTAGTGCAAATATTACGATATTTAACTATACATTCTCATTTGTTTTGTTGATGACAAACATGTAACTTGTAATACATAATATAAAACATATAAGTTACTTGTAATTATATTTTGTCTCAACATACTCTCAACACCTCTCGACGACTCAAGTCCTTGTATGCTACAACACAGGTTCGTACATGTTTGTTATGTTGCGTTATGATCAAACCCCTAACAAACTATTAAACATGTTTAGTTAAATAGTTTATAAAACACTTAAGTAATTTTGGTTACTTACATTTTTATAAAATACATAAACATAAGTAAATGTGTTGGGTAAAACCCATGACCCATGACCCAAGACCCATACCCAATGTCTAGATACATTGTACCTTGGTGGGCACTGAAAATCCATGACTCATAGCCCATAGTTTTAACTCATAAACCATGGGTAAAGAGGAGCATCCACGGATCCCTCAAGTGTCCCACGGATCCCTTGAATTACAAGGGCGGATCCTCCAGGAGGATCCTTGGGATGAACATGGTTTTGGCCTTTTTGCCTATAAATAGCAAGCCACTTCTTACCAGTTCTTCACACCTTTACACATAGTTTCTCTCCACAATTTCTAGGATATTTAGATCATTAGGAAACATGTAAATCACCCTCATCTCATATGATCATAATGCTTCTAACTTTCATTTGTTGTAAGCATACTCCCGAAGTGATCCTCCAAAGCAAGCTTAGAGATCTTGCATCCTTACCTACTGAAGTAATCACCCATCACAAGAATACAAGCACATGAAGATCTTCTACAACAAGTCTGGGAAACTTTTCATCTTCATTCATAGAATACTAACTACATCATGCTTTGTGTTCTTGATGTTTAGTTTAGGATTTCATATCCATTAGACACATTGTCTTGGATATTGTCTAGTATTATATTCTTGTATCTATCACTAGACTAGATGGTTTATGTGTTTGTGCCATAAAACACAAGGTTTGTTATGTTGGGCCACAAAACATAACGGGTGTCATAGATGTGTCATAGACATAAGTGAAAGATGTCTAAAAGAGTCAAGACGAAGACATTAGTGAAAGGTGTCAAACGTCTGTATTGAAAGCACTAGTGAAGGGTGCTTAGAAGTCATGGCTAAAGGCATTAGTGAAGGATGCCTAGAAGTCAAGTGATGCAGGTTTTACTGACCAGGTCTTAAATTTATAGTGTCTCGTTATACCTATGGTCTACCCTAGTGCACTAATGGGCAGTGTACCCGGTCGTGTGTAGTGTAGTAAATGGTAAAGCCGAGGTCGTCCCAAGAGCTACGTGGATTGGAAATTAACTTAAGTCTATGTCACGATTAATAATGGATTCAATAGGGATTTAATTAATTAAACTAATAAACAGAATAAAATAAAGCAGATAAAAGGTAAAGGGAAATCAATAGAGGAAAGTGGTGCTAACCTAGTTAATCCTCCTAGCTAGTTATGACTACGTCTACTTACTTCCAATTACTTCAGGTGGGGTCAAATTCGAGAAGACAGCATTTGATCAATTCGCCCTAACCTATCAGCAAAGATGCCACCACAGGAGAAATCAGGCGCACCGTCATAAGTCCTGTTGTTCCTGGTCCCCTAAGCCAAGTCACTAAGTATCGCTACATGCTAGATTTATAATAGTGAGTGCCCGACTGTTAGGAACTTAGACACTCACCCCCTAATTCTTAAGTTCATCCAAACGGTAGCTGATCAGTTGGTTAAATCGCACAAGTAGAAAGGGTCGTCAGTTGGTCATATCTTACCCTTTCCGTCTCAGTCCGCTCACCTAGGGTTAGTTGTTCATATCTCCTAGGCAATTGGCCTCTACCGCCATTAGAAACTACCGAACCAAGGGTGGCTACCAACAAACTATGCATGCATACACTTAGAAATAATTATGCGGAAGTAAAGTAAATGCAGACAAAACAATTAAGGAATCATAACTAGGTGATGTGCTACGTGTGTACAAGTTTTGAATTTATAAAAGGTGAATTACCAATATTACCAATAACACATACGAGCAAGTATACTCGTCCGTTATAGCAAGATTATGAAGGTAAGTCGGGATCGTTCGCAGGGATTTGAGTGAATCTAAACACAAGTTTGAATCAACAGAGTCTATTCAAAACATATAGCAAAGCAAATAGATATAATGAAATTCAGATAATTAAAAACTACACTTGCTTAAACTAGTTTCATATCATAGATTAATGTGATTGTGTTAACCTCTTAACATGTTGGTTATGATAATTAGTTGGAGGACTAATCTATTGTTCTTACAAGTTAAACCTTCGTCAAGATTTTAGTTCATAAAAACAAGCATTACGTTTAACCAATCAATTCAAGATCAATTCAAGTTCATAAGTCTACATACATAAACTTAAACATAAAAACATCTACTTGTTTCATCAAATTACTTAAGAAATGGTCAATACAAAAGGTAACCGATCATAGACAAAAGGCTACAATTGATTCTCAACAACTAATTTTACGACCTTTTAGATGTTTCCAACCAATCCAATTTGATAATCAAAAAGTGTTTCTATTACAACCACACCTTAGTTCCTTTGTATAATCAAGAATAATGGGTAAAAACAATCATCCATAGACAAAATGATTATGACTAGTTGAATAACAATAAGTTCTTTCGACCTCTACGATTACTATCAACTAGTCAAACTTGATCAACAAATGTCACTATGAAACTTTAGCACAATTGGATCTTAGAATCAACTTGAAATTGAATTAAAACATGTTAACACAATCACTAACTAATCATATGATAATCAACATCATTTAAGCAAGTGTATTAAGAAACTAGCCACTCATAGCAAACATGAACATAAACTCAGAACTTTGAACATTAGAAAACATGATTAAAAGTCTTACAATGCTTGGAATAAGATTACAAATGGTGAAGTAATGATTCCCAAAGTATTGGGGTAGACTTCTTGGTGATTTGGCCTCAAATGTGGTATACGGAACTCCAAACTTCCACGGACTTCTAAGGACGAATTTGAGAGCTTAAAGCTTTGTTTGATGAGTAGAGATTTGTATTTGAAGTGTGTGTCTCATATGCTCACAAATGGCCTCTATTTATACTAATTCCAAAGCCTAGGGTATTAATTATGAACTTGGGCTCCAAGGAGTAAGGAAGGGACTAGAATACACCAAGAGAAGGACCTAGAATCGTTTGGATGCAAAGGAAAACTTAGTGATGAAGATTTGGCGATCAGACTTCTCCACCGGATCGGTTATATGACCAACCGATCCGGTTGGTTTTCTAAAAGGCCAACCGTTCGGTTGCGGGTGGCGACGAACGGTTGGTGATGGCATTTTGGCGTTTACGGTCATATGCCAACCGATCCGGTTGGATTTCTGAGTTACGAAACTTGGTCTTTACTTCCTTTATCTTGTAGAACTTGGTTCTTCAATCACTATGGTCTTCAAAGGTCTTTGAGATCTTGATTTATGCCTCATCGAAACGGGAATCTTCCATTTCTTTGAACATTTCTTTACTTTCCTTCCGTTTCCACGCACTTGGTTATAAACACTAGACAAACATCTTTTGATGCGTTTAAGCACTATAATTACGCAAATATAACCAAATAACATATACAAAAGCACACATAACGCTACTAGAAACATGCACAATCTGAGCGTTATCAAATTCCCCCACACTTAAACTTTGCTTGCCCTCAAGCAAATGTAGGAAAAACATCCACTGGCACAAGATCGTGATTATGAAAAATGTGATGCAAATCATCCAAGTATAAATATGCGTGAAGATTCATCAATTATGCTTTATAAAGGTGAAACATCAAGATATTTGACAATATCCAATGATTTTCTTGCATGATTAACATTTCAAAACACCTCACGAAAAAGGAACGAAATATAATTCACTCAATCACTCATTTTGGTGGAGTAACAAGATAAATCACACTCATTGCTCAGTCATGATTAGATAATGAGCATTACAAATGGGTCCATGTGGGTGGTTAACTAACCAATGCGGTTAGCTAATATATCATTAGATGTAAAATGGAAGGCCATTTGGGTTAAATCCTAAGGTGCCTCTTTATCACACGAATTCACTTATATCGCACGAATGCGATCTCACTGCGGTCTGGTAATGATTTACAAGAACAAGTTCTAGAAAGAATAAAATCACCGGCACACTCATAGCAAAAGATCCAAGCATAAAAGATGTAGGCTATTTATGAAATAGGCTCAAATCCTCACAATTTAGTGGAAAAGGGGTATAATATGTGCTAGCAAATGTTTATCGATCCTGAATGGATTGCAATAGTAATCGGAACACATCTCAAGTTTCAAATATTACCGCTTTTACCGTGGTTTGATCCGATTATTCTAATAGATAATCCTAAAAGTGTGAAAACAACTAGATCACAAGGGCAAACAAAATTTAAAATTTAAGCATGAAAACTCTAATTTTCCTATTCACCCCCCCCGCCCACACTTAAGTTAGACATTGTCCTCAATGTGAAAAACGAACTTTAAAGCATAAAAATATGGAAAATAGAGATTAAACCAGATATGTCAACGAGTTTATTAGCTTAAAATTCTTTTCTTCATTCCTAGCGTCCACTGGAGAAATCATTACCTGCACAAAACCTTATAAACAAACAAAAGGTTTTATTAAAAGGTGGCACCCCCCCCCCCACACACACACTTAAGTTCAACCAAAGGTTTAAACTTTGGGGAGTGCCCACAGAAAATCAAATCTGAAACGCACGGGTTGCCTCCCGAGAAGCGCTTGTTTTATTAATGAGTCATCACCTTACTCGAATCTTTCCGAATTCACTTGGCCACAAGAGCAGCCTTGAACATTTTGAAAAGTTCGGGATGTACATGAATTCTTCACCAAGAACTTCAATATCGTCCCGGATGAACTCAAGAGATGGTTTCAAGGAACAATTTGTGGGATTCTTCACGGAAATGGTGCTACAAAGGTGATAGTTTCAATTCATTTTCGAAAACTGTTTCAACTAAAACTTCATTCGTTTGCTCCTTGTCGTAATATAACTTGATTCGGTGCCCATTAACAATGAAACTTCCACCCTGTTTGTCATAGAGTTCGACATACCCGGATGGATATCCATGTTTAACGATATATGGTCCAAACCATTTTGGTTGTAATTTAGGAGCTTTGAATTTGAATTTCATGTTAAAAAGCAGAAATTTATCTCCGGCTTTGAATTCTTTTCGAACTCGTAGCTTTTTGTCATGATAAGCTTTTGTTCTGGCTTTATACAGTTTGGAATTTTCGTAAGCTCGGAGTCTTATTTCATCGAGTTCGTGCAATTGCAGGAATCTCTTTTCCACACCTATTTTGAGATCGGTGTTACAGTTTCTGAGAGCCTAGTAAGCACGATGTTCAACTTCAAACGGCAAATGGCAAGTCTTTCCATACAAGAGTCTGTAAGGAGTTGTGATAATTGGAGTTTTATAAGCCGTACGAAATGCCCATAGAGCATCGTCAAGTTTCTTTTCCCACACTGAAGGATTGTCCTTCACTGTTTTCTCTAGTATTCTTTTGAGAGCTCTGTTCGTATTTTCAACTTGACCACTGGTTTGTGGATGATAGGCCGTCGCGAATCGGTGATGAACTCCATATCTTTTCATGGTTTTCTCCATTTGTTGGTTGCAGAAATGAGTTCCTCGATCGCTTATCAAGGCCTTGGGAGTTCCATAACGAGTGAAAAGCTTTTTGAGGAAATTAACGACGACACGAGCATCGTTCATTGGTAAAGCTTCAGATTCTGCCCATTTGGACACATAATCGATAGCAACGAGAATGTATTCGAATTTGTGGGATTTAAGGAAAGGTACCATGAAATCTATTCCCTAAATATAGATTATTTCACACACTTGAATGCTTGTTAATGGCATTTCATCTCTTCGAGAAAGATTGGTGGTTCTTTGGCAAGCGTCACAAATTTGAACAAGTGTGTGTGCTTCTCTGAATATTGTTGGCCAATAGAATCCAGCATCAAAAACTTTTTAGTGTGGTGGAAGGACCGAATGTCCCCAGTTAGGCCATGATGACATTCGTCAAGAATCTTGCGGGTTTCGAACCGAAACACATCTTGGATCATTCCGTCAGACACATTTTAAAAGATATGGTTCTTCCCAAAATAGTATTTAAGTTCGAAAAGAATTTGCTTCTTTGAGCATGAGTTAGACCTTTTCTGAGGATTCCTCCTGCGAGGTAGTTCGCAAAGTCAGCAAACCAAGGATCTTCAGTTCCATCGATGGTCATGAGAGTTTCATCGGGAAAATAATCATCGATTTCCTCTATTTTTAACTCCTCAAGATCGGGGTTTTCAAGACGAGATAAGTGATCAATAGCAAGATTTTCTGCTCCTTTCTTATCTTTGATTTCGATGTCAAATTCTTGGAGTAGCAAAATCCATCGAATAAGACGTGGTTTAGCGTCTTTCTTGGTGAAAAGATACTTGAGCGCTGAATGATCGGTGAAAACGACTGTTTTTGAGAGCACGAGGTAGGATCGGAATTTTTTGAATGCGAAAACGACGGCCAGTAATTCCTTTTCGGTGACGGTATAAATTTGCTGAGCACTATTCAGTGTCTTGCTAGTAAAATATATAGGCCTAAAGTGTTTTCCTTCATGTTGGCCTAAGACGGCTCCAACAACAAAATCGCTTGCGTCGCACATAAGTTCGAAGGGTAGTGACCAATTAGGTGAAACCATGATCGGAGCACTAGTTAGTTGAGATTTCAATGTTTCGAAAGCTTTTATGCAATCAGCATTGAAGTCAAGGATAGATTCTTTCTCAAGAAGTTTTGTCATCGGACGAGATATTTTTGAAAAATCTTTGATAAATCGTGTAAAACCAAGATGTCCTAAAAACTTCTAACGGCTTTGACGTTAGTTGGTGGTGGAAGTTTCGAGATGACATCGACCTTTGCTTTGTCTACTTCCATTCACCTTTGGAGATTTTGTGGCCAAGCACAATTCCTTCGGTTACCATAAAGTGACATTTTTCCCAGTTAAGGACAAGATGCGCAGCTTCGCATCTTTCGAGCATTTTATCGAGATTAGAAAGACAAGCTTCAAACGAGTCTCCGAAGACTGAAAAGTCATCCTTGAAAACTTCCATGGAGGTTTCTAGCATGTCTTGAAATATGGCGATCATACACCTTTGAAAATTCGCAGGTGCATTGCAAAGACCAAAAGGCATACGCCGATATGCGTAGGTTCCAAAAGGACAAGTGAAAGTGGTTTTTTCTTGATCGTTAGGATCGATAGGAATTTGGAAATATCACGAAAATCATCGAGAAACAAAAGAATTTATTTCCGCCGGTCTTTCAAGCGTTTGATCCATGAGCGGTAGTGGAAAGTGATCTTTCTCGGTGGCTTTGTTTAACTTACGATAGTCAATACAAATCGCCCGCCAAAGGATGATTCTAGTTGGAACTAGTTCATTTCGTTCATTAGTCACAACCGTCATTCCTCCTTTCTTGGGAACACGATGAGCAGGACTTACCAAGGCTATCCTCGATTGGGTAAATGATTCCAACATCGAAGTTTTATGATTTCCTTTTAACAACTTCTTTCATGTTGGGATTGAGTCAACGTTGACTTTCTACCACGTGTTTAATCCTTCTTCAAAATTGATTTTGTGTTTGCAGAAATTGGGACTAATTCACGGGATGTCGGATGTTTTCCAAGCGAAAGCTTGTTTGTGATTTTTTAGGATAGAAACTAAACTTTCTTTCTCACTGTCCTCGAGCAATGAAGATATTACTACTGGAAGAAGTGAGTTTTTCTCTAAGTAAGCATATTCAAGATGATCTGGGAGAGGTTTGAGTTCGAGATATGTGGGTGGTTCTTCGATAGAGGATTTAATTCGCATCTCGTCATTGAAAGTTATTTCTTCAAAATTTTCTTCCTCTTCCTCCATTTCTTCTTCTTCTGAGTTATCTCCTTTGAA
This sequence comes from Chrysanthemum lavandulifolium, assembly GCA_022545495.1. Classification (NCBI taxonomy): domain Eukaryota; kingdom Viridiplantae; phylum Streptophyta; class Magnoliopsida; order Asterales; family Asteraceae; genus Chrysanthemum; species Chrysanthemum lavandulifolium. Next base: position 253,586,381 of record CM040242.1, read on the forward strand.
TTCTACTTTCATGAAATCATCATACTCTTTATCAAAATCTTTTTCATTGATTTTTTCAGAAGTAGTCATGAATGGATCGGATTCGTTAAGTAATGTGTCCAATTCTTCATCAGTGACTTCATCAATAATATCGATGTTAAAACAAATGTCATCACTGGAATGTGGGTAGCGCATTGCTTTATCGATTAGAAAAGTTATTCGATCTTCCCCAACTCCAAGGTTGAGTTCTTTTCCTTTCACTTTGATGATTGCATCAGCGGTATTTAGGAAAGGTCTTCCTAAGATGAGTGGAACTTTACTATCTTCTTCCATTTCCAAGATTACAAAGTCCACGGGAAAAATGAATTTACCGACTTGAACAAGCATATTCTCGGTGATTCCCACAAGATATTGATAGGAATGATTTGCTAATCGAATGCTTATTTTTGTTGGTTTCAGGCTGTTGTTGCACAACTTGGAATACAGCGAATAAGGCATCAAATTGATACTTGCGCCAAGATCGGCCAAAGCATCACATTTAACATTATTCCCGAAAGTACATGGAATAAGAAAGCTCCCAGGATCTCCGAGATTTGGTGGGATCTTGTTTTGGACAATAGCTGAGCATTCTTCGCTAAGGAAAGTAGCTGATATTTGCTCTAGCTTGCTTTTGTTATTAAGAAGTTCTTTCAAAAATTTCCCGTAATTGGTTATTCTAGCTAAGACATCAACGAGAGGAACATTGAGTCTAACCTCTTTGATTATTTCAATGAACTTCTTATAACGCTCTTCAATCTTTTCTTTCTTTAGGCGTTGAGGATAAGGAATTTTTGGTGTATACGCCTTGACGGATGGAATGTTTTTTTTTTTGGTGGTTTGAGTTGTGTTTGGTTCCTCGGTTTCATCCTCACTATCATTGGTGACAGGAGTATTTTCATTAGGATTTGGTGGTGGGTCGTACGAGAGACCACTTCTTGTGAAGACAGCATTGATATGCTCATTTCTTGTTTGTGGTAGATGGTACGTCTTATCATTTGATGGTTTTGGGTTGGATTGGGTATTACTTGGCAATGAACCAGACGGTCTAGAGGAATGTTGGTCAGAAAGTCTGCCAAACTTGTTTTCAAGATCTTGGATAGATGCTTGATGATTTTTCTGTCCTTGCTCAACTTTGGCTTTGAGATTGAAAAATTTATTTTTGATAAAATCATTTGAAGATTTTTGAGCGACCACGAATTCTCTCATGGTTTTCTCGAATTCGGTTTCTTCCATCTTTTGTCGGGGTTTTGTGGTGGTGGATCGTCGGTTCGTGGTTGAGAATCACGGTTGTCATCCCTTGGTCGGCGATCTTGCCAATTTCCAGAATTTCGACCGTAATAATTACTACGATATCCTCCTCCACGGTATCCTCCTTGAGCGTAACTCGCTTCTCCTTCCTTTGGTCCACCCATAGGCTTATCGTCGCACTTGGAAGATGGATGATTTCCTCCACAATTGTTGCATCCGTCTCGCATTTCCTTCATTTAATCTTTGATATCTTTGAATTGCGAGTCGATTTTTGAGGTTAACGCTTCCATCTTCTCCATGAGTTTTGAGGTGTCGGTGTTTTCGACAAAAGCAACAGTTTTTCGGAGAGGTTTAGTTTTGGAATCTTTGGACCAATCAAGTTTAAGAAGTACTCGATCTTGAGCAATTGATGTGCATCGTTGGGAGTCTTATAGAAAAATTCCTCCAAGATCAAGGATGCCTTGAGAGATTTCATCTAGTCCATGGTAAAAGATTTGGATAATGGTTCCTTTGGATAGTCCATGTCCATGACAACTACGAAGAAAATATTTCATTCGAAACCAAGCTTCGACAAGTGATTCGTTTGAGTTTTGGGTGAAAGCACGAATTTCTCCCATTAATCGATCAAACATGGCAAGTGGAAAGAATCGGCTCACAAAAGCTTGCCTCATCTCCTCCCAAGTATTGATGATTCCTGGGGTTAATTCATTGTACCATACTTTAGCATCTCCGGCAAGTGATGATGGGAAAAGTTTGAGTTTGATGGCATTGACATCGGTGTCGCCATAACGGAACATGTTCAATAAATTCGGCTACGTGCTTGTGCGGATCGGCCCGCGCACGGCCATCGAATTGACGGTCTTTGATCATAGAAAGGTGATGTCCCTTCACGGTGAAGTTGTCACCAAGATTGACAGCAACAATAGCACTTCCGGGGTTGGTGCTACGGCTCGGTTGGTTCTCCACATGGGTTGATCGTCCGCCATGGGGAAAGGTAAATTGGTGAAAGGGTTGTAAACAACTTTGGCTTCTACGAGGTTATCAAATGGTGGGTTTGGTACTCTAGGTACTCGATTTTCCAATAGTATGAAAAGTGTTCTTCTTTTTCTTCGAATCAAACGTTCGGGGTTGGTAAGAGGTGTAATTGGTTCTATTCCCGCTGCTCGATTGTTCATAAAATGTCCTAGAGAATCCAGGAAATATCTAAACACACGGACAAACAATGAAAACAGTTTTTCTAGGACAGATTGGGTAACCGGATCGGTTGCGGGTGGCGACCGATCGGTTAGATCAGTTAGGTTATGGGTAAAATCGTAACCGATTCGGTTGAATGACAACCGGATCCGGTTAAAGTTTCTGAGAGAAAATTTTTGGTTGAATCGACTGAGGCAAAATCGAAAACTTGCTGAAACACAATCAAATCCCCGGCAGCGGCGCCAAAAACTTGATGTGCTACGTGTGTACAAGTTTTAAATTTATAAAAGGTGAATTACCAATATTACCAATAACACATATGAGCAAGTATACTCGTCCGTTATAGCAAGATTATGAAGGTAAGTCGGGATCGTTCGCAGGGATTTGAGTGAATCTAAGCACAAGTTTGAATCAACAGAGTCTATTCAAAACATATAGCAAAGCAAATAGATATAATGAAATTCATATGATTAAAAACTACACTTGCTTAAACTAGTTTCATATCATAGATTAATGTGATTGTGTTAACCTCTTAACATGTTGGTTATGATAATTAGTTGGAGGACTAATCTATTGTTCTTACAAGTTAAACCTTCGTCAAGATTTTAGTTCATAAAAACAAGCATTACGTTTAACCAATCAATTCAAGATCAATTCAAGTTTCATAAGTCTACATACATAAACTTAAACACAAAAACATCCACTTGTTTCATCAAATTGCTTAAGAATTGGTCAATACAAAAGGTAACCGATCATAGACAAAAGGCTACAATTGATTCTCAACAACTAATCTTACGACCATTTAGATGTTTCCAACCAATCCAATTTGATAATCAAAAAGTGTTTCTATTACAACCACACCTTAGTTCCTTTGTATAATCAAGAATAATGGTTAAAAACAATCATCCATAGACAAAATGATTATGACTAGTTGAATAACAATAAGTTCTTTCGACCTCTACGATTACAATCAATTAGTCAAACTTGATCAACAAATGTCACTATGAAACTTTAGCATAATTGGATCTTAGAATCAACTTGAAATTGAATTAAAACATGTTAACACAATCACTAACTAATCATATGATAATCAACATCATTTAAGCAAGTGTATTAAGAAACTAGCCACTCATAGCAAACATGAACATAAACTCAGAACTTTGAACATTAGAAAACATGATTAAAAGTCTTACAATGCTTGGAAAAAGATTACAAATGGTGAAAAAATGATTCCCAAAGTATTGGGGTAGACTTCTTGGTGATTTGGCCTCCAAATGTGGAACTTCTGGAACTCCAAACTTCCCTGGACTTCTAAGGACGAATTTGAGAGCTTAAAGCTTTGTTTGATGAGTAAAGAGATTTGTATTTGAAGTGTGTGTCTCATATGCTCACAAATGGACTCTATTTATACTAATTCCAAAGCCTAGGGTATTAATTACTGAACTTGGGCTCGAAGGAGTAGGAAGGGACTAGAATACACCAAGAGAAGGACCTAGAATCGTTTGGATGCAAAGGGAAAACTTAGTGATGAAGATTTGGCAGATGCAGCTTCTCCAACCGGATCGGTTATATGACCAACCGATCCGGTTGGTCTTCTACAAAAGGGCCAACTGTTCCGGTTACGGGTGGCGACCGAACGGTTGGTGATGGCATTTTGGCGTTTCTGGTCATATGCCAATCGATCCGGTTGCACTTGCAACCGATCCGGTTGGATTTCCTGAGTTACGAAAACTTGGTCTTTACTTCCTTTATCTTGTAGAACTTGGTTCTTCAATCACTATGGTCTTCAAAGGTCCTTGAGATACTGATTTATGCCTCACTGAAACGGGAATCTTCCATTTGCTGAACATTTCTTTACTTTCCTTCCGTTTCCCTGCACTTGGTTATAAACACTAGACAAACATCTTTTGATGCGTTTAAGCACTATAATTACGCAAATATAACCAAATAACATATACAAAAGCACACATAACGCTACTAGAAACATGCACAATCTGAGCGATATCACTAGGCCAGCACCAGGGTGCTTAGCCAAACATATAATAAATCATACCAACAAAAATGAATAAATCATAAATTGAATTGAACATAATTTTTGATACAAATTACTTGATGTAGAGCTAATAATGATGATGATTGCGGTGAATTCTTCCTTCAAACGGCTTGATTGCTGGAAAATGCCACAGGTTGTGCCTAATCGACCCCTAAGAGAGGGTGAAGAGATGCTTCAAAATGCGAGGTTTAGGGCGTGTTATAGGTCCCGACATGGTTACGGCGTAACCATAAGGGCTAATTACGCCGTAACTAGTAACTGCGCAAAGAAATCCGAATCTCGAAAAATTACGTCGTAACTAAATTATTTAGTTACGTCGTAACTAAGTTACGCCGTAACTAAATAAAATGAGTTACGCATTAATATCAACTTCGTACTTTTCATGCTAGCATCTTTATCTTGAAACTATATTGCACTAGTTGACGCTTTTGGCCCCTGATCGTTCTTCTTCATTTTTTTTTTAGTCCATGAAGTAAATAAACTTCATATAAGTTGTCACCTTTAGTCCCTGATCGCTCTTGTTATTTTTACCTTCGGTCCATGTGATAAATGACTTAATATTATTTTGACCGCTTTTAGTCCCTGGACCTCGAAACTTTGCGCCCAAGTAATAAATTACGGCGTAACTAATTATCCGAGTTATGCCGTAACCCTTCGTCGACACATGATTATCCATTCCGAAATTATCTCTACGGCGTAAATAAATTTCCATGTTACGGCGTAACCTTCACAAAAATAATTACGACGTAACCATAAGAGTTGGTTACGCCGTATCTTTCAAAGCTCATATTTACGTCGTAACCTTATTAGCTAGTTACGGCGTAATCTTCACATAAAATCCAAAGGCACACGTAAATCCATCTTCAGAACATATACTTGGCCTTTTTTCACATCTTTTCCGCTCCAATGCCTCATTTATCCTGAAATGAAAATATGAATGAATATGAACGAATTAAGTACCATATTAATACAAATGAGGCCATAAACACGGGAATTTGATATATAAAACATCAGGCTAATTTGATGTTATCATCAAGTCATAAGGCATTAGTGAAAGGTGCCTAAGGTGTACATTCGATATGGTGTGACTCGATGTACAAGATAGATTAGTATTGGGTCAAAGGATATTGATATCCTTGTTGATGTTTTTATAAGGAGTAGATCTCCTTTGGGGTTAGGTGTCGTGTAGTGTTGGGTAGTAGTTCCTCCATTGTAATGGAACTCGATACTTGGCCTAGTATCAGATAAAGGGTAGGCGACGTTGTGGTAGGTGTGGTTCTCCTTTGTGAAAAGAACCGGTGGTTAGCCTAGTCTGGGAAAAAGAGTAGGCGGCGTTGTGAAGGCTTCTCCTCCATAAGGAGTTGGTGTCGTGTAGTGTTTACGAACTCTCGAGTAGGTGACTCGGGGGTGGAGTAGGGCAAGGAAGGTGTCCTTGTGGCGAACCACTATAAATCCTCGTGTTGGTTTGTTTATCCTTTTACTTATCGCTTTACTTTTATTCTTGCATTACATTGTTTATTTTCTATGTGGTTGATGTCTATGTTTGTGATACATACTTGGTCTTTCATATAGTCACAAACTATATTTAACACTTTACATATTATGACACGCTTGATCAAGAAAAAGCAACCGGACTAATAATGGTGAAACTTGATTTATAATGAACCATTAATCTTGCGGAATCTTATGTTATATTAAGGGTTGGCCTTACATGCCGTGTCGTTAAATGCATCCTCGCGTCGAGATTAGCAAATTCAATGGTTTATACTATATTTGATACAAAAGTTTTAAGTTTGAAACGGAAACATATTCACCCCCCCCCCTCTACGTTTTCACAACTGTGAAGACCACGGACCAGACGGACCCAAATTTAGGGTTCCGTCTGTGTTTAATTTGGGTTCTGTGGGATCATCAGCAAAATTTGCTAATTTGTTTTGTTTTGGTCATTCTAAGTTTTAAGCTATGTTTTTTATTATATGTTTGGTTCCATTAATCCTAAACCAAGTCTAAGAAGATTAAATGGTTCTCGTTTAAGAGTTTTAGTTAGGATGTCGGCAATGTTATCTTCGAATGATACTTTCTCGATTGAGATGTTTCCTTTTTAAACATTGTCGCGAAGGAAGTGATGGTGAATTTCAATATGTTTCGTGCGGGCATGTTGGACAGGATTTTTAATGAGATCAATGGCTCTTTGTTGTCACAAAGTATAGAAATGTCGTTGAGATGAATTCCGTAGTCCACGAGAGCTTGCTTCATCCAAAGAGCTTGTTGACATGCCTTTCCGGCTGAGACGTACTCGGCTTCGATAGTTGAGATAGCGAGGGCCGTTTGTTTCTTTGCGAACCATGAAGTGAGACATTGTCCAACAAAAGTACAAATACCACTTGTACTCTTTCTATCAACATAGTCACCGGCATGATCCGAGCTGGCATACACTATGGTTTCTACACCCATTCCTTTGGGATACCATAATCCTAAACATGTCATGCCTTTAATATATCTAAATATTCGTTTTAAGGCTTCTAGGTGTGATGTTTTTGGATCTTCTTGAAAGCGAGCACATAGACAAACACTAAACATAATGTCGGGTCTACTAGCCGTGAGATAAAGTAAGCTACCAATCATTCTTCTATATTTAGTATTATCTATGGATTCACCTTCCTCATCCTTGGTGAGTTTCATTTTTTAAGCATATCCTTTATGTATTTAGATTGGTTAAAGAATATGTCATCTTCTAGTTGTTTAATTTGAAGTCCTAAAAAGAAGTTTAACTCACCCATCATACTCATTTCAAACTCGTCGTGCATGATTTTAGAGAAATCATCACATAGCTCTTGACAAGTTGATCCAAATATGATGTCATCAACGTATATTTGAACTATGATAATGTGTGATTCCTTTTTCTTGGTAAAGAGAGTATTATCTACTAATCTCATGATGTATTTGTGTTCAACTAGGAAAGTCTTAAGTCGATCGTACCAAGCTTTTTGTGCTTGCTTAAGTCCGTATAATGCCTTTTTAAGTTTGAAAACATGATTGGGTTTTTCAAAGTCGGTGAATCCCGAAGGTTGTGCAACATATACTTCTTCATTAATGAACCCGTTTAAAAATGCACTTTCAACATCCATTTGAAATAATTTGAAGTCATGAGCACATGCATATGCAAGTAAGATTCTAATAGACTCGAGCCTAGCTACCAGTGCATAAGTTTTATTGTAATCAATTCCTTCTTGTTGATTATAGCCTTGTGTCACAAGCCTAGCCTTATTTCTAGACACTACACCGTTTTTGTCTATTTTATTTTGAAAAACCCATTCGTTCCAATTATAGTTTGATTTTTAGGTTTTGGAACTAATTTTCATACATCATTTCTAACAAATTGGTTTAACTCCTCTTACATAGCAATTACCCAAGATTCATCTTTTATTGCTCCGTTTATGTTTTTCGGTTCAATGGATGATACAAAACAAAAGTAATTACTTTGATTTTGGGCTTGTGATCTTAATGTTCTTTTATTTAATTGCCCTATGACCTTTTCTAAATGATGACTTTTGGATTCTTTGATATTTATAATATCTTTATTTAATGGTTCATCTTCCTTGTTATTATCATTACTTTCTTGACTTTCAACAAAGTCGTCATCTACCAAAGGTGATGTCTTAGAGGGAGGTGGACTTTCGTCAAATGTTATGTTCAACGATTCCTCGACTCTCATTGTTTCTTTGTTTAAAACTATGTATGCTTTGCTAGTTTGTGAGTAACCAAGAAACACACCTTCATAAGACTTTGGGTCAAATTTGGTAAGATAGTCTTTGGTATTTAAAATAAAACATTTACATCCAAATACTCTAAAGTATCCTAAAGTAGGCTTTTTGCCTTAATAGATTTCATAAGGTGTTTTGTTCAAGAAAGGGCGTATTAAGACTCTATTTAAAATGTATGTTGAAGTGTCAACGGCGTTACACCAAAACTTTTGAGGTATGTTTTATTCATTAAGCATTGTTCTACTCATTTCTTGAATAGTTTTATTCTTACGGTCTACAACACCATTAGATTGAGGTGTTCGAGGGGCTGAAAAGTTATGTGTTATACCATTTGTATCACAAAAGTTTCCAAATTGTGTTTCATTATCGAACTCGCGACCATGATCCATTCGGATTGACACAATGTTAACACCTAGTTGATTTTGAATTTTCTTACTAAGTATTTCAAATTTATCAAAGGCTTCGTTTTTAGTTTTCAAAAACATTGTCCAAGTGAACCTTGAGTAATCATCTACTATGACCAAAGTGTAGAAGTTGCCTCCATAACTTTTTATAGTGGATGGACCAAACAAGTCCATATGCAAAAGCTCTAGACACTTAGATGTTGAAACCATGTTTTTAGCCTTATGGCTAATATGAACTTTTTTCCCAATTTTGCAAGCATCACAAAAGTGTTGGTCATATTTCAGTTTGGGTAAGTTTCTAACTAGCTCTTTTGAGGATAGGGATTGAATGAGTCTCATATTAGCGTGACATAAGAGTCTATGCCAAAGGGTAGAGTTATCATCTAATGTTGTTAAGGAAAGTTTGTCTTTAGATGTTCTATATATTTTCATGACGTATATGTTATTTTTCCTAACTCCTTTTGCTATGGTGATACCATCTTTTATTATTTTACTACCATTTTCTTCAAATAGTACTTTATACTTTTTATCACATAGTTGGCTAATACTAAGTAGATTAAAACCTAATCTATCAACATGTGCCACATTTTCAATAGTTAAGGAGTTATAAGCGATCGTACATTTGCCAATGATTTTGCTTTTGAGATTACTACCAAAAGTAACATTACCTCCGTCATACTCTTGGTATGTTGAAGAGAATTTTGAATCCCCGTCATGTGTCTTGAGCATCCGTTATCTTTTATCCATTCATCAGGTTCTAAGCCGACTTTCAAGCATACCTCGTTTGATTCATGTGCCATGAAAGCGATCTCATCCTTACTTGGTTCTTTATCATCATCACTTTCACTCCAAGCACCACTTACAAAAGCTCGTTGAGTTTTGATTTTAGGTGGCTTGGGGCAATCTCCTATTAGATGACTTGTATCACCGCATCTAAAGCACTTCCTTGCACTTTTTCCCTTTTTTTCATCTCGGTCTTTCCGGAATGACTTCTTTTCATCTCGGGGTTGCTTTACGAACTTTCCTCTTCTTCAAAAGAACTTTTTGAAATCTCTTACGGCCATGGCATACTCCTCATCTTCACTATCCGAGCAAGATTCTTCATCATCACTAGATTTCGTTCTTGCCTTTAGAGCAACGGATTTGACTTTCTCTCTTTTGTCTTTGATGATTTCCAAACTTTTCTCCATCACCATTTCGTGTACTTTGAGATTTCCAATTAGCTCGTCAAGTGACATTATTGAGAGATCTTTTGATTCCTCAATAGCCGTTACTTATGCTCTCCACTTCGGATGGAGTGCTCTAAGAAATTTCCTGACAAAGTTCTTGCTACTAAAAGATTCATCAAGTACTTTAAGAGAAGTAACAATAGTATTAAAGCGAGCAAATCCACAATAAATGGTTTCATCTTCAGGGATAACAAATTGTTCATATTGTTGAACAAGAAGATCAATTTTGTTATCCTTGACTTGTGAATTCCCTTGATGGGTAATTATTAAAGATTCCCAAATATCTTTGGCGGTTTCACACATAAAAATTCTTTCATATTATTTTCCAGGCAAAGCATTATAAAACATCATTTTAGCTTCATTATTTTTAGCTATAAATTTCTTTTGTTCATCTTTTGAAATATCTTTTGTTGTAGGATTAAAATCACCTTTAATGATAACAAACCAAAGATCTATATCTTTTGATTTTACATATGTTTCAAAACGGTTTTTCCAATAGATAAATCTATTGGTTTCAAAGAGTGGTGGTATTTGCATAGATTGCCCTTCTTTAAAGTTTTCAGAATCCATGGATCATTTCAAGTTTATAAAATACAATATATTTTAGAAAATCTTGAGCACCGAGGCTCTGGTACCAATTGTGGAAAACTAGAAGGGGGTGAATAGTTTTACCGTTTAAAATCTTAATTTGTTTTGAAAACTTATTGTAAGATCAATCGATATAGATAAAATATGTATTAGTGAAGAATAAATAATATGCAAGAAATATATAATAAGTAAGTAAGGAAAGAAAAATCAAACCACGACAAAGTTGTTTATAGTGGTTCGGTCTCCAAGGACTCTTTTTCCTTGCCCTACTCCACTCCCAGAGTCTCTAACTCGAGAGTTATCTTCACTAATCAACAAGCTCCTTTAACCGGCGGAGAAAACCTTTACACGTCGTTTACACAATATTTTTGATACAAAGCTAGATGTCGAGTTCTTTTACAATGGTACAACCACTCCCAACACACTATGTATTTTGAGGACTAAAATACTACACACTCACACTCAGAGGTTTAATATGGTTTGGTACAACAATGATGTATGAACAATAATAGATCACACAACAACAAAACAAACAAGCCTTCCAACTAATTGTTGAAGCTTGATTATGCCTTGATCTTCTTTGCTACAAAAGATGATCACTATAATGAAATGAAACTGAGTTAGATGTAATATAATGAGAGAATGTATGTGTTTAATGATAATGAGGGATGAGAAAACAACTTGGGTTTGCTTGCTATTTAGAGGCCAATTGTACAGCAAGACCACGAACTGGACGGAACCAAGAAAAGGGTTCCGCCCTTGTTAATTATTGGTTCCGCCAGTCTGACAGTAAAGATCACAAAAAATCTTTCCAAGATCACCCAAATCTCTCCAAGATTATGTAAAATATAATGAGTGAATATCTAACCAAAATATTCTATGAAATCTTTCAAAGATTTCCAATGTGATGCAAGCCATGATGTAATATGTTGTTTTCTATTTTTAGAATTAATATGTTATAAGTAAATACATATGTAATGTTATGTTTAAGAAACTAAACATACTTGTTCTAAAAATGTTGATGCACATTATAGTTTAGAAGGATATCAATGTTAATTGATACATAGCTAATCAAAATATGATAAGATGTAAATGCTTAAGTGATGAAGACTTTATTTAAGAAAAGCTTGTTTTAATGTCTATTAATCTTGACAAGCTTTATGCTTTACAAAAATGAAATTTGCTTTTGTCGTTAACAAAACAAGGTAAAGATCATAAAATATAAATAACGTTTTAGGACGATATTTGTATTAACAGGACCCACACATGATACCAATATTATATGTTTCATACCAAACACTAGGAATAACAATGATACATTTGATTTCATATCACCCTATTATGAATTTCATATTGATAGGGATTCGGGGTAGTAGACCAAACGCACCCTTAATCATCACCATTAAAACCAATTAAATTGATGAAGAAGATTAGTCACTCAATATGCATCAAAATAAAAGTCGTCTCTAATTGAACTTTTGTCTTTCGTTCAATCAAGTTATATTGCAACCAGTGTTTTGAAGCCCGGTTCGACCCGGACGGTTCAACCGGTCGAACTGGGTCCGGCCAAAAAAAGTTCAAAAACCGGGTAAACCGGTTAGACCCGCCAAATTTTAAGTGACTCGGGTCAACCCGTTTCTCGAAACTCGACAGGGTTTGGTTTTTTTCAATTTTTTATAGAAACCGGGTTGACCCGGTGGTCGAACCGGTTGAAAAAAATAGTTTTTTTATTAGAAAACTGGATTGATCCGGCGGTCAAACCGGTAATCCGATGCCCGATGACTCAACCGAATCGATTAAAAGCTCGGTTTTCAAAAAACATTGATTACAACAACGGTATGATTAGTTTGTGGGACATGGGTTGTGACCAAAAAAAATTTTTAATCAAATTCATTTTTAACCACATGTTAATAAAAAAATGTAACTTGGCCCGTCTTAAAATAAACACATTACATTTTAGCTCCTACAATAAAACTTGTTAAACTTCGTCCATGAATTGGTCCTTTTACACTGTGTTCTTAAGTTTTTTTTTAAGTAAAAAGAAAGGTAAGTAAAGAGAAGTAGAGAAAAGTGAGATGATGAAAAAAAATATACAAAAATATATGCGTTCTTAAGTTAAAATGAAAATTAGAGAAAGTAAAAGAAACTTTACTCTTTTATGTTCTCAAGTTGAAGGGGAAATGAAAGAAAATTTACATAATTACAATAATGCCTTTCATGTACAATTTATCATACAAATATAGAATTATAAGAGGGGTAATTGTGGTATTTTATATTTCCCTCTTTTTTATTCTTTCACTTTCACTCCAAAACTGGGGTGAAATTTTAGAAAGAAAAAACCTTCCTCTTTCACCTCTTTGCTTTCACTTTCTTTAGTAGAAAAAACTTGAGAACATGAGTTTTTTTATATCTTATAATTCTATTTCCTCATCTTGTAATTCTGTTTAGTTAATCTTTTTATATATGTTTCTTCACTATTTTTTCCTTCTCCTTCTATTTTTCTTTATGTTTCTTCACTGCATTGTATCGGTTTCTGATTAGGCTAGTCGGCAAGGGATCAATTCCACTCACCTTAACTTGCCACTCACGCGCGAGTCGCGTGTTCCAAGATCATCTAGGGTGAGCGAGTCACCTAGGTGAGTTGCACAAAAAAACCGGGCTCCACTTCCACTTTACCGTTACATGTTTAAAAAACCCCACACTACCCTATTTTTTACCTATAAATACCCCAAAACTTCACAATTTTTATACACATCTCATATTTCATTCAAACAACATATATCTCATTCCTTTAATTTTTAAAATGAATTCCGACATGATTATGTTCACCGACTCAGAAGAAGAACAAGAAATTGAAATTCAGAACTTGACTTTATTGCAAGAGCGGTTACATTTTTTAAAAATAGACGAAAAGCAAATCGCCCGGCGATAAAACGCATTAATCGAGATCATTATAGTGCTCATGACCGTTTAGTCGTCGCATATTTTAGTGACAACTCGTTCTACGATGCAAGTACATTCCGAAATAGGTTCCGAATGAATCGATCCCTTTTCAACTGGATAGTTCGGGAGGTAACTCTTCATTGTCCGTTTTTTAGTAATAATATTGATTGCAGCGGAAAAGAAGGCATTTCCGCGTTGATAAAATGCACCTCCGCAATTCGTCAATTGGCATACGGCATGGTCCCGGATGCTTTAGATGAATATCTGTAAGTAAGTGAAAAAACGTCTTGTCGATCTCCTGAATATTTTTGTACGTCTGTTATGGAAATTTTTTGCCCAGAATATTTGAGGAAACCCACTATTACTGATTTCGTAAAGCTTTATCGACATCACGAAGAAACACACGGGTTTCCGGGGATGTTAGGAATCCTTGACTGTACAGATTGGGAGTGGTTTGGTTGTCCAAATGCACACAAAGGGCAATATGTTAGGCGTGATCATGGTCCGAATCCGTTCATTTTGCTGGAAGATGCTGTGTCTCAAGACTTATGGATATGGCATGCTTTGTTTGGTGTTTCTAGGTCGAACGACATCAACGTTCTTGATCAATCCATTTTATTTAACAATCTTAAACAGGGGATAGCACCGGATATTCCTTTTGTTGCTAGCGGGGTAACTTACCCATTTGGTTACTATCTTGTTGACGAGATATATCCGGAATTGGAAACATTCGTTAAGACGATTCCAGAACCAGCAGATGATTACCAGAAAAGAATAAGGTGTAAGCAAATGCAAGAATCGGCAAGGAAAGATGTAGAACGGGCGTTTGATGTTTTGAAGAAGAAATGGGCGGTACTTGCCAATCCCACAAAGATAATGACAAAAGAAAGAATCCAGAATATGATGTCTACATGTATCATATTACATAATATGATACGAAAAGACAAAAAAAGTGCAATATCTCCCGAATGGTACCCGGCGGAAGCACATCAACCGAATGACTACATACGATTCGATAAAGAAATGCGAAAAGTTATGAGGTACATTAGATCTCATCAAATGCATCAAAACCTTCATGCCGATTTAATCGAACATTTGTATCGAAATATTTAATTTCATGTTTTATTGTAATATTTTTAGTTTATGAATAAAAGTTTTTCTATTTCGTCTGGTTACGTGTTTTACTTTTGTTTTTATATGTTTACGTTTACGCTTTTAAACTCGCGATTATTAAAAAAAATTGAGTTAAGGTGAGTGGAAGTGAGTCATTTGTCCATAAAAAGGTGAGTGGAAGTGGGTGGAAAAGAGAGGAGAGAGAAAGCTGACATGGCACTGAGATGTTAGGTGAGTGAAACCTTACCTTGCCATCTAGCCTTAGAGCTGACGGTAAGGAGGCATTTTAACGTGCCAAATGCACCATTCTTCCCCTTTGGCGTGCCAAACTCATGTTAAAAGGAATTGAGCCGGTCAAGTGGCTTACACCAAATGTGATCTTTTTTTTTTTTTTTTTTTGAGTGAGTGGATATTTTTAGCGGTGTATTTTGTAGGACTCAATAACATGTTAGTGGTGTATTATGAAGGAGAGTGTTTTAGTTATTGGTGTGATACAAGAAGGTGTATGATGTGGCGTTGAGGTGACATACCAATAACGTGTTAATGGTTCGTCTCATACCTTGTGCTTTTAGGTGGTAATTTGTACCTTTCAATAGTATATGATTTTCCAACATTATATAGAAAAGTTAATTATAGTTTAAAATAAATCCCGCGCTTAACATGCGATGAATATAAAAAGAAAAGAAAGACATAAAAATCTTATAAAAACAATAAAGAATCTTTCGAAATGTACACATTTTCTTGGATTCTATTAAGCATGTTTACTTATAAAATTCAGTCTCTAATAACTAGCATTTCACTAACCAACAACAAAAATGTTTGGAACATTATCAGAAGAGACAGAAGTGAAGGTACCGTCGAGCAAAGCATGGGCAGTTTACGGGACCCTTGAGCTCGGAAAGCATATTACTGGAAAAATCGTCGAGGCCATTGATGTTGTCGAAGGTGATGGTGGTACCGGTACCATTCTCAAGCTCAGTTTAAAGCCGGGTATGTCTTGTTATTAAAAATACAAATCACCCTTTGATATTGTCGTACTTTTGCTATGTAATAAACGGTTAACAAAACAGTATAATCTCGTAATTATCTCTTAGACACAGGTTGTGTTTGGCGCGAGTCTTATAAGGGCTTGAGGCCTTGAGCTTTTAAAATAAGATAGCTTATAAAATAAGTTATGTTTGTCATATAGGCTTATGGATGTTTTTATAAGTCATAAGCCTCCATAAGTCCAAACCAATTGAAACAGGCTTATGGGAGCTTATAGTTACTCATATTACTTAAATATCTTTTAAAATATAGTGGATTATCACGTAAAAGCTGATAATATATATATATGTGAACTTAATTTGATGTATTTTTATGCGATTTTAAATTAATAAGTATCGGCTCCAATTAACACTAAAACAATAATTTTATTATTGATTTGAACATGTTACCTAGTTACCCAACTGCTCTAAGTGATTCACCATTAGAAGAAACTATGATTCATGGTACTCCGTATAATGTTACATGTGCAGGGTTAGGCTTCACATATTTTATAGAAAAGTTTACAAAGGTCGATAACGATAATAAAGTCAAAGAAGCCGAGGTTGTGGAAGGCGGGTTTCTTGATATCGGGTTTAATTTCTATAGAGTCATATGGGAGATCAAAGAGAATCCAAAAGATGACACGGGTTCGTCTTGTATTGTGAAATTAACCATTGAATACGATGTTAAGGAAGAGTTTGCTGCTAATGCTTCTTTTGTCACCACTGAGCCTCTCGTTGGTATCATGAGTGCTGTAAACGAGCATCTTCTGAAATCTACTTGAACCCAAGAAGCGTTTATGTTCTTGTGCCATGATTATTGTAACTAGTAAACATAAATAAAAGTTGCTTACTTTGTACTAGCAGAACTACATTGTATCAAGTATTGTATCAGTGGACTATTTCTATTAAATATAATTGTGCTATTAGAACTATGTTGTCTATGATTCGACTTCGTGTGGTGTTGCTTCAAAGTCTGGTTTCATATCTTGTGTTTGAACTTCAAATGCGCTATCGAATATTAAAGTGCATAGCAACTTATTATAGTCTAAAAAGGTTTAGTGGTTTTGTTAAATTAAGTTACATCATAACATTGGTATAATTTCAACTTAAAAACGCCTGTTGAATTGATCATACTCGTACTTAGTAAGTTAGTAGTGTTCATACTTAAAAATAATCAACGAGACTCGTAGCATTTAATAATTAAACATTACAAACAAAACAAGACAGTAAATGAATGAAATTTGCTGCAATGGCAGTCTTCATTGCATATCAGATAGCTAAAAGTTATACGAATTGCTAGGATGCAAGGAAACTGAGCAAGAAGTTAAATGCCGCGGTTTGTAGATGATTGAGACTGATTTGATGATAAGCCGATAATATATCAAGCATGTTTATTTACTTTACAGTTTTACAATTTTTTTTTTTTTAACGGCACAGTTTTACAATTAGTACATAAACATATTGTGAGATCTAATAAAAATGAGCTGAGATTGGTACTTAAACATATTAACATGACAAGTGATGGATATTATTTTTTTAAATTTGTTTTGTGGAAAAAAAAATGACTTTATTAAAGTTAAATGTTTTGGACGACAAATTCGTGATTGTTATCATCCACTTGGCTACAAAAGTTGGAAAGAAAAAATATCTAATCTTATTTATTTCATCATGTTCACTTATAAAAATGAGCATTTCACTTCATTAACCAACAGCAAAAATGTTTGGAACAATATCTGAAGTGACAGAAGTGAAGGTACCCGCGAGCAAAGCTTGGGCGCTCTACGGCACCCTTGAGCTCGGAAAGGTCATTGCTGGGAAAGTCGTCGAGGCGGTTGATGTTGTGGAAGGTGATGGTGGCACTGGTACTATTCTCAAGCTCACTTTCAAGCCTGGTAGGTGTTATTATCTCTATTACATATAAAGCAAAATTATTATTAATTAAAACTTAAAAAACTTCATATAAGTAATGTTTAATGCCCAAAATAACTTTTTTAAAATTAAATTACATATGAAACAATTCATTGTATAATGTTATATGAGCAGGGTCAGGGTTCACATACTACAAAGAAAAGTTTACCAAGGTTGATCATGAGAATATGGTGAAAGAAGCCGAAATTGTGGAAGGGGATTTCTTGATATCGGGTTTAACTTTTATAGAATGAAGGCCGAGATCACAGAGGATCCAAAAGATGATACGGGCTCATCATGTATCGTGAAAGCTACACTAGAATATGATGTCAAGGAAGAGTTTGCTGCTAATGCTTCTTTTGCCACCAGCGAGCCTCTTGTTGCCATTATGAGTGTTGCGAATGAGCATCTTCTTAAATCTAATTAACACAAGAGGACGCGACGCGCTTCTTATCTTGTCATGTGGTTATTGTAATCTTTAAACATTAATAAGTTAACCACATTCAAAGGTTCTAGTTATGAGTGTCCTAAGTTCTACTTATCTTTTATATGCCGAAGAATGACCTATTAGTATCCTAAGTTGGTGTTCTCGCAACTTAGCAATATATATATATATATAATAAAATAAAAATATAAATAAATAAAAAAAAATTACCAAAATTCAATAGCTCTTAATTGACTACATTAATATATTATATATATAATGCTTATTTTGTTGTAAATTTGAAAATTGGTTGTAGCTAAAATAAAAATAAAATAAAAAAAAAAACCTTGATTAAAGTCAATAGCACATAGCATAGTTATGCAGTTGTTTTGTGTTAACAAACTATCTAATTATATTATAGATATATACTAAAACCCAAAAATTGAATGTGAAGTTGCTACAGTGCTCACTATATATACCTACAGTGCTCACTATATATTAAACTGTGTATCTCGATTCTTCTTCATCCCTGTCTACCTTTCTTCCATTTTCTAGAACATCACAAAACACATACATGTTATCACACCATCACCACCTGAAATTCAATATCAACTCATAAGGAAAATTCAAGGTATGTATCTCATATCTAAAGATCTCAACACAATTAAACCCAAGTCCAGAAAAACCTAATTCGATCATATAAAGATAGAGAAAAAGTTTACATGCGACATGGTTTACTTAAGTCAAATAAGTTATGTAAGTTTATCAATCCTAATCAAATTTTCTATTTTTAAGTTTTGTTCTATATTTTAAGGGTTTTTTGTTTTTATTTCGGTTTTGTGAATTAGGGGAATTTTGGGAACGGCATCAAAGATGACCACGAATGGATTTGTTGAGCAGGAAGAGAGTTCAATTGTGGTATATTATCTATATCTATACTACTTTATAATGCATTTAGGCCTTCTAAAATTAGAAGGCTTAAAAATTCAGAATTTTTTACTTTATTATTATGGAAAGAGTTTTTCTAACCAAAATTAAGATAAAGAGCTCCAATCGTGAGATGACGTGTGTCACTTCTTAACAAACTCTAGCTCAACTTCTAACAAACTCCAAGCCTAACTCCTAACCACCAAAAATTAAGATAAGGAGCTCCAATTATAAAATGACATGTGTCACTTAAAAACTCTAAGCCTAACTTCTAACAAACTCCAAACCTAACTCCTAACCACTAAAAATTAAGATAAAGAACTCAATTATAAAATGACGTATCGTTTCTCAACTAAAATTCATCTTTATTTTTAAATTAAAATATCTTTTATCTACTTATTTTTTTATAATCTAATTTCACCATATTTTCTAAAATTTTATGCTCTTTAATTCAACATCCATTTTAATATATTTTTATGAGTTTTAGTTTTATATTTTTAATGGGTTTATTTTATTTTAATTCAAATTTTACAACTTTAACATTTATTTCATTTATTTCAATCAATATAATCTTGATTCGTCAAAATCATATACTTTTGGGGTAGTGTTTGACGCGTAAGAGATTGCGAGGTATTTCTATATGCGGAATAATGATGTCGCGAAAGCTACGGAAAGTTACGGGTAACCCAAACAAACACTTACAACTAACACATATACATTCGAAGTGTTGTGAAACAAATTCACTAAACGGGTAAGCAAACACATATAACTATACGTACTTATCGCCGCCGTTGTGCGCGGGTACCCGGCTAGTTTATTTGAATATATGTGTAATTTTATAATTTCATGTTTATTATTTTTTAAGATCTTATTTTTGGTGTCAAATATGATTTGTGTTATATTTGTTATTGGTGATTGATATAGTTGTTGTTCTTGCTGTTATGAAATTGAGATATGTTGTGGTGTATTTGGCTGATGTAATTCGACCGAAATTGGTTTTAGAGGTTTAACATGAGGCTGAAAGGTTTATGGATAATTATTAATATTAGTATGACCGGATTCGAACTCGAGACTTGGGATTGCACACATTACGTATGAGAATTGATGTTTAGAATAATTAATATATAAATGTTATTATTAATTATTTAGTCACGAAATAAACACTTAATGAATGTTAATATTTAACGAGTTTGGACTAACGGTTGTTAAATATAACATTAAAGGACTAAGGATGAAAATAGAAGATGAGAAGGATCTAGAACCCCTCTTGGGAGTCCTAGGCCGATCGTGGGTCTAAAAAGTCCAAGGGGTGGCTTTGCTTGTTCACCAAGTTTAGATATGTATAAATACAAATCCTTGTATTCATTAAATCTAATCTTGGATCACCAAAGAACCTAACTTCTTCTCCTCTCTCTTTCTTGTCCTTGGCGATCGTATACCATCCCCACCTTAGGATTCGATTTTCCAACTACAAGAAATAAGTGTTATGGTTTATTTGTGATTCAAGAACCTAGCTTTTCGCATCAAGTCGCTACTAATACGTGTGTACAAGAACGAAGAGCAAATACACTTGTGTTTGCATATCTTGGTATTCGACATTTAAGGTGGGTCGACATTATATAAACCCTAATTTATTAGGGTTTAAGGTTTCTTGGTACTTGATCTTAATTGGGGTTTTCATAAACCCTAATTGCATTGATTCGCAAAAGGTACGCATATACTTTTAATTCGGTTAATTAATTTACAAGTATTATTCCTATTACTTCATTGCATGCTTTGATGATGTTTACATGTTTTCTATAATTGTTATGATTAGTAAAACCCAACAAAGGGTATCGAGCCGTTAATATGTTGTAATTAATTACCGAAACACATAAAATTGAATCTTTATGATTATTATATGCTTTTATGGTTTCTAGGGTTTTGAAAATTGGAACCCTAATTTTTTATTAATTGGGTCGATTACCCATTAATTGTTTAATTAGGTTTTATTTTTTGTAAAACTTGTAGAAACCCTAGGATTGCATGTATATTTTTATGTGGATAATTATGTGTAATTGTTATGTGACATAATTATGCGTATCTTGGGTATTCTTGAATAATTGTTATGTAGAATCCATGGTAAATACATGCATGTTTTTATCATGGATTATTAATTATATGATTAAATTGTTAAGTATATATTTATCGTTAATTGTTAAGTTTATTCACATGTAATTCGTTTTGATAAATATTGAATTGGGGAAAACCTCAATATATCTAATGAATCAATTATGTGCTATGTGGTATGTGTTTTAGCTAAGACTTACGCAATCGATTCATCGATGTATGTGGCTCACGTTGTACTTGATGAAAACACGTGGAAGTCTTGGTTAAACATATGCATTCTTAAACCTAGAATTGATTATTAGGGTTTTATCGAACAAATTATGCATGTGGCTAATTGTTTTACATATGTTAATTGTTAAGTTATATGTATATTATTTGAGTTCCTTTTAATTTTATTAAAGTGCCTTTTGTTTATATTGTATGACACGTTAGTAAGCAAAAAAGGTTTTTTGAGAATAGAAAATTAAATGGACTAAATAATGGTGAAATTTGATTTGTTTTCTAAGTATTAAATCTTGAACTTTTAATCGATGATCGATGTACTAAATGGTTAGAACGGCTCACCCACTAGAACAAACTCAAAGGGGGTTCAAAGAAGTGCATACATCACCGAAAGGATGTCTAAGGTTATGCTTGACTTACACGGTCCTCTCTCCCCTGTGCGTTCGATTGGAGCTACCTAGTATAACTATTCTATGTACGAAGCATCTTAGTGCAAAGTTGTAAGTTTCTCAACGCATCGATTAAAACTTTGTAGAATTTAATCTTAGCAATTTAAAACTATGAGTAAGGTTTTGAATTTTTTTGTGTTATGAAGATGTATGCATGCTTCTTCATACATAAGTTTTGATTACACATCAAAATTGTACCCTTTAAATTTAAGTTTATGCCATCTAATGATATGAAACACTTGAAGTTGTAATTTAGTTATGTGAGACCTTGATCTAGATTACAATAACAAGGTGAATTTTTTGTTGTGTGAGACCTCAGCTTAATTATTTGCAGTTTCTAAATTAGACAACTTAATTAAGTTAGTTAGTGAGACCTATGACTTAAGGCATAAGATGGGATAAAACATGCTTACGTTTTGCATTAATTGTTTTGGCAAAATTGTAAATCCCATATTTTCTAGGAATTGAAAACTTGTTTGTCAATTATTGTTCTTCGACAATTACCTATTCTATACTTTCATCACTAGCGGATCAACGATGTGGTGAAACTATGATAATGAGGGTCCTAGATTCAAGGAAAATTCTATGGTTAATATGAATATTGACCAAGGGTATTTTATTTTCTTGAAAGATTTAATTATCGAAAATACTAAAATTGAATTTTGTTAATTCTTTTGATTGTATTAATGCAACATTAAACCGTAAACGTGGTTTGGGCTTTGGTAAATTGATCTAGTTCGTTTTCAAACAAATGTTTGATCAAGAAAAATTTACTAAAAGACAAACATAAACTCTTTTCCATGGAAGAAGAGTGAGACTCGATCCTATTCCTTTTCATGATTGAGAAAGGAATGTTAGGAATATTAGAATTGTATAAATTCTAATATAACTCATAGCAACTTTAATAGTTAAGAAAATTGCACACCATGTTTTCCTTAAGAGATTTCATTACCCTCTGTTGGTGATTGAATTCATATATGACATTTTGGTCAACTAGAAAACATGTTTGACATTTTATGAGTTATTTAATTAGAAGCTAGACTAATTACCGCAAAATTGGTAAAAGACAAACTAGTATAGTTTATCTAGTTGTTTTGCTTTGACCAAATTAAAAGGTGCTATACATCATTATGGCGATGGTAGACCCATGAAGGAAGAAATTGCATGCTCAATTTTTCAAGTTAATAGCATTGATGGATGATCCATCATCTACAGAGTAGAATACACTCTTTTAGTACCTAAGTAATTGTTACGAATGGTCTTACAAAGGAGTAACAACGTAATAGCACGCTATTTTCACTGGTTAATGAAACACTAACAATGTTGTCAAATCCAGTGGGAGTATGGTGTATTACTGAATAAGACATTATTGTAACGTTGTCTAATTCAGTGGGAGTTACAAGATTTATTATCTTGGTAGTAACTCAGATTATTTCTAGAGTTTCTTGAAATAATACATTACGTTCAAAAATGTAGACATTCATATTCTCAAGGATAGTCATGAACGTTTCCTTGATAATTAAGTGGTCCTACATCTACTTGTAATGCTTATATATCTATGACACTATCATATTGCTCACATAAACAAACGAATGTCATGGTGTTTATCTTCTATATGATGTTGTTCTATGCACAAGTGGGAGAAGTATTTATTGTGTGCAAAGGAACAACACATACAAATATGATTAATGCATTCTCTTGATCGTAAGGTAAGAGATTAACGTTCTAATAAGATTGACTTGTTTAGAACATGTGTCAAGATCATAGCATAGACTACTTTTATGTCTTATGTCATTCAAATTATAGAAACACTTGAAGTTACATTTTAGGTTAAGTGAGATCTTGGCTAGATTGTAATCTCAAGGTAAATCTCCACTTGTTGTGAGATCGGGCGTGGATGCTTTACAGTTTCTTAAGTTGGACACTTCTTGGAATGACATAAATAAATAAAGTAATACTATCTTAAATATTTATGTACTTTTAGAATGACATAAATAGATAGAGTAGTATATTAACTTGAAAATTAATTAATTGAAACCATGGTGTGGTGTTCATAATAAATTATACATGGTTATGTGTTTCTGTATAAACTCACAAACATGTGGTCTTTTAAAGACTTAAAATATAAAGTAAGATATTATAATTGTTATGTCTTTTGATGGTCAAAGAATACTTATGTTATAAAACATGCAATTGGCTTGAATATTCTATTATACCATTAAGTTGACTTAGTTGGTAAATAGGTAGGCCAAAAGGAATATGTTTATCTTAAATATTGTTAGATGGTCTTACAATATTAATTCTAATGAAATATTGTATGTATATGAAATGTTCAGTTAGAAGAATCAAACTTTTGATTCAAGATAACTATATCCTCTTTTCTTCCTCAAGTTATCAAGGTTAGAAATTGAGTATTGATTGGATATACTTAATAAAACTCAAACCTAGAAGATTATTAAGACACCATTTTAGTATGGAATGTGATGAATCACATTGAGTCTTATATTGAAGTTCTGATTTGTTAAAACTACTTATGGAGTAGGTTATTAACGAACAAGATTCTGACTGTTAATGTGATTTGTAATATCCCACAAGAAAACAATTTAGTGTTGTTCTAATTGCTAAAGTATTTATAGATAGTCTTTAAATTACAAAAGCAAGTGGGAGTTTTGTTTAGATCTTGAAGAGATTAAATTACAATTACAAAACACATAATCTTCTAAAATACACTAGTAAATATCATGATGAGGTAAAATATGATAGACCTCAAAATGGAGGAATTCTCATTCATAGATCCGCAAGGATATCTCAGATATTTGATATGATGAGAAATATGAATTACAGGATCATGGTAAACCTGTTAATCATAATGATATATTACCTAATATTGAATTGTGGTAAATTATTCATACTATGAATGTTAAGATGCTGTCCAAAAAGATAATCAACTTTGAAAACTTGGTTTATCTTAATAGTAATGAGTTTCTTCAAAGGAAGGAAAACCCTAGTGGTTTAAATCTTTGTGTAGAAATCATATGGACAAAATTGTACATGTGTTTAATGCATGACTTGTGACAAGATTATTAATCACACTTAAGCAATTAACTGTGATTGAATATTCTTTCCTTGGCACATTAAATATATAATGATTATAATTGTCATAATTATTTTCATTGATATGAAAAATGACAATGGAATATTAAAACTATTTCTTGTGTGATTGCTTTTGCGAGGACGATAAGCAATCGAAAGGAGTTTTATGAATTCACATAATCTTTGAAAATGTACAAACAGTAAGAATCCATAAATGGATATATGCATGCATCTAGGAGATGATTCTTATGTTTAACTATTAAATCCAAGTTTTGGTTTAAAATTAAAATAAGATAATTTCTAAGTATTCCTGAAAGCTAGTGGGAGTATTATGTTTATTTTCTTTAAAATCTTAACTGTTGTGAGTAGTAACATTCCATCTAAGATAAATGTTAGTTTAATTTGGAATGGAACTTCACTTGAAAGATTTAGAAAATAAGACATACAACCTTGGAATATATGTTTATTATTAATAAACATGTGCGGTGAAATAAATGAGTCTAATAGAACATGATATATCATTTGGAAAATGGATATATAGAACATGAATTAAATCTTTGTTTAACACAAGGATTTTTCATGTACATCATGTTATTGTTGTATCATGCTTGAATGCAAGATGATTTGACAACATTGATATCTAATGAAGTTATTAAATAACTAGTGTAATGAATATTCTAATGGAATATGTTTGAATCTAGAATTACATTCCTCAGCCTGGATTTGCTCTCAAAATTCTATGGATGAGCAATACAACAATTGTTGCGAAATTGTCATAGCCAACAAACTTGAAAGTTTGGAAGGCATCAAACATTACACTGTAGATATTGAAGTTTACGAAATTTTTAAAAATAGCATATTGTTACTTGTATACAATGATGCTGGTATAATTGAGATGACACTCAATACTAGTCATGGGAGGATTTCATCCTTGTGGATGGCCATGTGACCTAGTTGTGCTCAACTAAGAGCATGGTTGCATTATACAATAAAGAATAAGAATACTTTAAACTTTAAAATGTTTGAAAGTTTGATTGTCATAAATTAGTGGTTGAGGATGTCACACACTTTATGAAATATTATGTGGCAATATCAAGATATTTTGAATGCACACATACAAGAACTTCACTAGTTGAATTCTTGAAATAAGTATTCTCAAAATTCCAATAGATCAAAGTTAGTTGAAATTATGCCTTGTCAACAAGTATGATTGTCATTACTTGAGGCATAATTCATTAACAAGTATTATCATGCATTGATCTATTTAGTATTTGGATAAGGGATGTTTTGAACAAATATTATTTAAATGAAATAAAATATTGGTTATGTTTATTTTTCATTTTCTTAATATTATATCCTATATTTGCATGTTTAATCCGTGAATAACTTATGTTATTCTAAAAGTCCGTTGTCGATCAATGATGTGGGAATGTCATTGAATTAAGACAAATCGAGTTTTGGTAGAATATACTTTAAGTATATTGATGCGTGGGACATGCCAATTCACATGATATTCAATGAATTGAATATAGGACGATCCCAACTTTACATGATGATACTTTATGGATCTTTGTCATTAAGTATATCATGAAGTGTTTATCCTCGGACTTGAGATACCGGATAAGCGTATGAATGTAGTGCACTTGTGTAAGATAGTCTAACGCTATCCGTAATCGTAGTTATAAGGGCTATTTTCGAAGTGTTACAAAGTTCATGAGTTATGTTTGTAGTCAAGAGAATTTGCTCATTTGAATTTGTTTCAAGCATAATATGTTTGGGCCCTCGTAGGATTGGCAAGATGTTTGTAAGGCCTTACCCAAGATCTATCCGGAATACGTTCGAGATGATTTGGTAATCTTGTTCAATCGATATAACGGAAAACAAAATATTAACTTGTGAAATGACTCGATCCATATTCACGATTAATGAAGTATTAAGTAAAGGATAATTCAAAATGATGAATCATTAAGTGGTTTTCCAGGAGACCATACTCGATTCGATCCGGGGCATTGGCGTGTTAAAGCTAGACTAACCAATGTCATTACTATATTAAGTAATATCCAGTGGAGTGAAAGGTTTATGGATAATTATTAATATTAGTATGACCGGATTCGAACTCGAGACTTCGGGATTGTACACATTACGTATGAGAATTGATGTTTAGAATAATTAATATATAAATGTTATTATTAATTATTTAGTCACGAAATAAACACTTAATAAATGTTAATATTTAACGAGTTTGGACTAACGGTCGTTAAATGTAACATTAAAGGACTAAGGATGAAAATAGAAGACGAGAAGGATCTAGAACCCCTCTTGGGAGTCCTAGGCCGATCGTGGGTCTAAAAAGCCCAAGGGGTGGCTTTGCTTGTTCACCAAGTTTAGATATGTATAAATACAAATCCCTTGTATTCATTAAATCTAATCTTGGATCACCAAAGAACCTAACTTCTTCTCCTCTCCTCTTCTCTTGTCCTTGGCCGATCGTATACCATCCCCACCCAAGGGATTCGATTTTCCAACTACAAGAAATAAGTGTTATGGTTTATTTGTGATTCAAGAACCTAGCTTTTCGCATCAAGTCACTACTAATACGTGTGTACAAGAACGAAGAGCAAATACACTTGTGTTTGCATATCTTGGGTATTCGACATTTAAGGTGGTCGAATTATATAAACCCTAATTTATTAGGGTTTAAGGTTTCTTGGTACTTGATCTTAATTGGGGGTTTTTCATAAACCCTAATTGCATTGATTCGCAAAAGGTACGCATATACTTTTAATTCGGTTAACTAATTTACAAGTATTATTCCTATTACTTCCTCTGCATGCTTTGATGATGTTTACTTGTTTTCTATAATTGTTATGATTATTAAAACCCAACAAAAGGTACACCATAAATATCTAGAGTTTGTTTTATCAAAATCATAGTATTATCTACTTCATTGTGATATGATTCTTGATATTAGTGCATTCAAACTAAATTCAGTCAGGATGTATCTAAACCCTCCCACACAAAGAGCAAACCCAAAAAGAGGAATTTTTACTGTCGTTGCAGCTTAACAGATTGTGAATCTCTCGCGACCTTTGTGTACAAACTCTTTAACGATGGTGTTGAGTTGCTTATAGAGCTTCATATAACGTATTGGTTACTTTAGGTATGAAACATTATTAATTTGTTATTACTTTAGGTATATCGTTGCATTTGCAATCTTAATTGCTTAATTCAGTATACTGGTGTTGCAGCTTAATAGATTGTGATTAAGTTGTTATTACAGAAAACGGATAGTGATTGTGAATCTCTGACGAACTCTGGTGCGAAACTTGATGCTGGTCATGTGCAGAAAATGCCAAGGTACTTATTAATTGTCAGGGTGTTTGTGATTGTTTTTTTAAGAGGATAAGCAGTTTTGAGACTTTGGGTCATGACCATCCAAACTGCTTTCCCTTAATCCAAACTGCTTTCTCTTACTTGCTTATTTCGGGGCAATAGAGGCGACTTCCGATAAGCAAGCTAAGAGATGGTTATTTCAACATGCTTATCCACATGTTGTTCACCTCTGTGATCAACATGACACAATGTAGCAAGTCTACATGGCCGTAATTGCCGCGTCATCCAAAGGTAAATTTATTTTTGTTGTTACTTAATTCTTTTTGTTAGAGTTACTTTGTTTCTATAATTTCTTTTTTTTACTTGAAAATTTTCAAGGAGGAACCTACTGTATCAAGCTACAAGCAGATTACCAAAATTGATTAATTACATTGCAGCTGCACCCGTAGAGTATTTTTATACTATGGAGACCGAGGACTACTATTTTTTTGAGCTCAAAGCCCATTTAAAGGTGCGTGTCAAATTCACTTTTTGGTTTCTAATTTTATCGGTCCAACCCACTTGACGTGTGGGGCCGACAAAAATGTAAAAGAAATAAGTAAAAACAAAGCCTTTTACATTTCTCTTTTTGTACATTGACCATACAGTGACGGAGTGGATAACTGAAATTAATCTTCCTGCGGCACAAGCTCATTTGGATCAGGCAATCATC
Organism: Chrysanthemum lavandulifolium; assembly: GCA_022545495.1. Taxonomy (NCBI): domain Eukaryota; kingdom Viridiplantae; phylum Streptophyta; class Magnoliopsida; order Asterales; family Asteraceae; genus Chrysanthemum; species Chrysanthemum lavandulifolium. Next base: position 253,615,140 of record CM040242.1, read on the forward strand.
TTAAGAAAATTTCTGGTACGATTGCATTTTGTTTAGCGAAAATAATGGTAGTTTACCATATTTTTTAATTTGAATATTAATACTAAAGATCTTTTTTTCACAACTGCTTTGAGTTTGAATTAAAGGTGGTTCAGCTTTATCGGCTTCCAACACATAATAAACTCAAAACATATACTTCTCCTTTTGATGTACAACATATACTTTCAGTTTTAGCACACCAAAAGTTTGCATATTAGACTTAACTTTCAACTTGGAATTTTTCCAGAGTAATATATGATAAGATCATCAATATGATGCTGGAAAACAAAACTGGCATAAGCTTTAATTCAGAAGTATGCTATAGGAAAGAATATCGCACCCCGGAGCTGCATTTTAGTTCTAATAAGTAGGAAAAAATCGTTCATATAAATAAATAAGTTACAGAATTCAAGAGGGTTAAAAGAACACCATATTTGAGGAATTGTTTCTATGTAAATATTTATTACGCGAGGATTTTTAGGACAATAACATATAGACTTTTGTATTATATGCATGTTTTCAGCAGGACCATCCAAGGCACAGGTGGTTGAGCTGTACCAAGCAGCACACACAATGGCTGACCATAATCTGTCCGCTGGCCAGCAACATCATGTAACTCAACATGTACATAACATGCTCAATTACTTACGACCAAAATTACGCCGGCATTTATCATCTAAAACAACAATTGGTCAAAATGGGTAATTAAGGGTATTGGTCAAACGGTATTGTAGAATGAGTATATCATCTAAAAGAAGAATGGGTCAAAATGGGTAATTTGGTTGTGTTGTACACAGAGGATGATGAGATGCAAGTTGATTTGAATTACGGGTGTGATGTGAAGGTTTTGGTGGATGCGTGTTCCGGCTGCATCTGACACAAATGTATGATGTGTTTGACTAATTTTAGATCTTCATGTTTTTTTGTATGAATCATTTTTTTTTAAATGAATCATTGGCAGGCAAAACTGCGGTGATGAAAATGGATGAGTACGAAGAAGAAGGTTAATGGTTAAAGTGGAAGGATGCTATTGGGGAGTTTCTTATTTCAAAGTGCTATAAGCCAGAAACATATGCTAAAAAAAATGCAATCCTAAACAACATGGTGCAAATCAAAGTTTTTAAAATGTAATATCCACTCTTTATTATGCTGTCTAAATGTTTCCAGAATCTTAAGAGAAATTGTATTTTGTTTATTAGGTTGTTATATTTTGGGTACTTAATAAATATTATTTGTAACAGCCAACTGGCGTCTGCGTTTGTGGGCCACAACAATGGTCTCTGGGTTTCTATTGTTCCCGTCACACATCTCAGTTTTACAAGGAACGTTAGCAGCAGTAAATTAGATACAAGAGGATGGTCTTCAATGGGTTTGGATTAGTTTGTGGTTGGTGATTGAGACATAGATGTGGGAACGTAAGGATTTCATACTCTAGAAGGACTCCAAATAAGATACTGTGACATTCACACTTGACTTGGAAAAATGGGTTGTATTCCCCCGAGGCGAATCCGCCCGTGGTTCCTGATCCGAGAGACAAATGGATTTGAATAGCAGCTATTCTTAGACACATGAGTAAACCAACCCAGTAGAATATTTGACAGGTTACTAAGGTAGAACATCAATATCTTAGTAGCATGTTATGTGTTCCTTGCTTAACTAACTGAGGGTTGTCACCTGAAAAAGTCTTACTGACAATGGTGAACTCAAGTTGTATCCAAGCGCTTTGTTTGCCATCAATGTAAGCTACCTTGACATTTATTCTCATACTGGTGTATATGATCAACTACATGTCAATTAAGTATGTTAGTAAATATACTTTTTATATCAACAGGTCATAAAAAAATTGACGATGAGGGCTTCTTGGTTAGACTGTACATGGCAATAGAAGCTGAGAATCCACACTTTTGTTTCAGTTACAATAGTCTTGGCGTTTTTAAAAATATACATTTTTAACCATCAACACAATGCTTCCGCGGCAACGTGCGGGTTAACCCACTCGTTACTCCTATCTATAAAGATAATGTAGCAGGTTTTTATTCGGTTGAGTTAAACCAGTCGCCGTACATCTAAAATCAGGTGGTTTGCATAAATCTACAAATAATAGTTATGTGTAGAGGGTTTTTTAGAGCAACCCGCAAATTGGATTGGCAGTTACTTGTATTGAGAACACATAAGAAAGGTAATGAAAAGAAACCAAATTACTCCAAAATTTACTCGAGTCTCACATAATAAGTAAGAAAGATATATCCGTTTAAAAGGTCTTACATTTAAATAAACTCTCACAGATACTACGGTTAAACTTCTACACCAGCAAAACAGCATTGATGCACCCATCGTTCTCAGGATTATTGGTCACTTGAGCATATTTCCCTGCACAACAAGGTCATAAAAAATAAGCATATGCATCATCCCAAACATTGATGGAATCAAAATATTAAATAACACGCTAGTCTTACCCCATACAACTTTCCCACCAGGTGTTACGAGACCCAGTTCACTCACGTTCACCTAATATTCACATTAGTAAAAATTTCAATAATATGGTCAAAAACACGACTTAAATCTGTATTAAAAATATGGCGGAATGTACCTCGATGATAGTTCCCTTGGTGACAACACCAAGACCAGTATACATTGGACCATTAGGATTCTTCTTCACACCAATCATTTCAAGATTGAAGGTGCACTTAAGCTCGGGGTGTGTAACATGGGCTTTGTTGAACCTTAAACCTGTTGGACGAATAAACCGCTCATACTTTGGTGGTTTTCTAGTGAAACCCTGACCAACAAAGGTCACCTTTGTGATCATTCTCTTCCACTGCTTGGCTGCAAACAAAAAAAAAACAATCAAGGTCACTTCTACACCATTTTTGCACAAGTTAACTGATTGTAGAGAACAAAGGAGAACATACTAGGAGTGTGTTTTGGCAGCATTATCAAAGTAGTAAAATTACTACGTTTTGAAGTAGCAGCCAACAACTTTCTAGTGTTTGGGTATTGTTAAACTGATTCTAATTATCTGATTATCTAGGGGTCATTCCATACGTTATGTTAACAATAAGAATAACTCGCCAAACACTGAAACAACTCATTAGCTGATTATCAAAACTTCAATCACAAGCACATCCAAACACTGTCTCCTGTTACTCCGAATATCTTATTCTGAGTATAATTATAATATATCAAATGCTCACTTTCAAAACATGATGCCAAACACCCCCTAACATAACCTCTAAAAAAGTGAAGTCATGTTCGATACTTACTTTTCCTTTTACCAGTTCTGATCACTTTAAACATCTCATCTTCAGCCACTGGTCTCACCTGAACATTAATCAATCATCAAATATCTTCACAAACATCGAAAATTGACCGAGAACTATATAAACAAAATCACCCTGGGTCTGCACTAGTTTTCCTTACCTTGGGTAGAGGCACATCCCATTTGCCAGCTTTTTCCTTCCGCTTTTGTTTTACTGTGTTGCTCAGAACCTTGGTACAGATAAGAGTGATTATCAGAAATATGCCAACAAGTACCTGTGTAACATATCGACAGAACCATTTAAAAAAACAAACCTTTGCCCGTGTTGTCGCGTCACGATCAAGAAGATAGGCAGGGACAGCACCGTCTTGAACATCATCATCAACCTTACGTCTGCTTGATGATTCTTCATGCATAGCCAGTCTATTAACAAACATCACAAAGCCTTATTAGCCACGTTATCTTATTATTTCAAAAGAGAAAGTAAAAACAGCAAATATAAAAAAAGGTTAAAGTTGAACAATAGATACTTACGTTTTCTTCATTTGAGCCTTTTCTGCATATCTTTTCTTAGCAAACATCTTACCCTTGATTCCTAAGGACTGTTAACAACAACAAATAAATTAAATCATTAGTATTACGTGCCTTAAAACTGAAAGGCATGCAAATACGATTTAGAAAATATTACATTCTGGGCAACTTTGGAGCGCTTGTGAACTTCACGAGCATCCCTCTTACGCTTCCTGTCAAAATGATCAAGACGATACCCATTTCGCTTCCTATGAAGGTCAATGTAATCTCCCTGAGGCTGTTGAAATCAAAGAAAACAAAGTAATGAGCACCAATAGAAATCATATGTATTATATTACGAATCAACTGCCATAAACTACTAACCATGGCTAAAGTCGATGAAGCGGATTTAAGGAGTTGTGTTTATGTGATTAAAGTCTGCAAAACGAAACCACTTCTAAATGTTAGAGATGGCGCCTGAAATCTTAAAGCATAATCATTATAGTTCAGTAAACTGATATAAATGTTTAGACATGAGTATGTGTAGATTGTGTATCCTAAAACCATTTGTAACACAAAATAAACAAACAAATAACAAACAGAATGAAAACAAATTGGATACGTAATTCAAGAAACAGTTTATTTGTGCAACAAGCAGTTTGCCTAGGCGCTAATCGAGCACTAACCGCTGCGATTTAATGCAAATCGGTCAAGTCAAAAGGCGGTCAACTTTCCAGCTATGTGGGCCAAATCGGCAGACCAGGTCACCGATTCAACCAGTCAGTGAAGTGATGAGAGGGGGAGGGTGGGGAGGCAGGAGAAAAAAAGGGGCTGAAGAAGAAGCGTTTATAAAACCCTAGCATATACAATTATATGGACTTTTACTCATTTGAGGCCCAAAAATAAGTTACAAAACTGGCCCAATTAAAACCAACTCGAGTTATTTAATACATCTAACAGTTGTTGGAAACTTGATATTGAGTTTTACTATAAGCTTAACAAAACTAAATAAAAATAATATTAAAATTATATAATATATGTAGAAAATTGCAAAATTTATACTACTCCGTATAAAAGTCCAATTCGCCTAGGCCCCGACTAGCGTCAATCCTAAACTCAAATTCCAGTTTTAGTCAAACTATTTGAACAAAAACTAGATAGCCGGCTATAACGTGAACTCATATATCAAACCAATATAACCAACCAAGACCACGTGAAACCAATACACAGAAAGACAAAAGTCTTAAAATACTACTCCATATAGTAAGACATTAACAAGTACAAAGGAGCATACTTTATGGCCTTATCGGCTAATTAGAATTTGATAAGACCAATAAGCTCACTTTTTTAGCTTACAAGTCTAAAGAGGGGGGTTTGTTTAAGCTTATTTTTTGGCCTATGAGCTAATGTAAATTCGGCTTGCATTTCGCCATAGGTTTGTCATAATAAGCGTATATAAGGCCATAGGTTTCAAGATAAGCCAAAAAAGACTGGACTTATGACACATAAGCCGAAATCAAATAAGCCATAAAATAAGCTTAAACAACACCCCATAGGCCACTAAAGGGGTGTTTGTTTTGGCTTATATAGCTGGCTTATGGCTTAATTGGTTTTGGGCTTATGTTTCATAAACCCACTTTTTGTGGCTTATTTTAAAACTTTTCGGCTTATATAAGTTTATTATGTCACAATAAACTTATATAAGCCACAATAAACTTATATAAGCCAAAAAGTTTCAAAATAAGCCACAAAAAGTGAGCTTATGAAACATAATAAGCCATAAGCCAGCTAAATAAACCGAAACAAACACCCCATAAAGCTTATTTAAGCTCACAATCTCAAGCTGATAAAGTCAATAGCTTTTCTAAATCTCAATATACCAATAAGCTCTTAAAAGCTAATTTAAACACCCTTTTATGAAACAAAACCAAAAAATCATTAATTTTATCAATTAGGTTTAAATATATGTTACTAGGGTTTATGATATTCACACATACAAACTAAAAAAACAGCAACAAGATATAAAATACTAATTAACAATAGCAGGATAAGATTGTATAAAAAAGCATGGGATGAATATGAAGATTGGTAAGAATAAGGAAGTAACCTCAAAAGGCGGTCAACTTTCCAACTATGTGGGCCAAATCGGCCGGCTAGGTCAGTGATTCAACCAGTCAGTGAAGTGATGAGAGGGGGAAACTTTGTTGCAAGTGGGAGAGGCGGGATAAAAAAAAAGGAGCTGAAGAAGGTGCATATTAACCCTAGCATAAATAATTATCTGGGCTTTTTACTCATTTGAGGCCCAAGAAATAAGTTGTGAATATTAAAACCAACTCAGAGTTATTTAATACATCTAACAGTTGTTGGAAACTTAATGTTGAGTTTTACTATAAGCTTAAAAAAACTTAAAAAACTTACAAATAGTGCAAATTATGCAATATCTATTTATATATTTAACAACAGTAAACAAAACTAAATATAAATAATATTAAAATTAATTAAAATATGTAGAAATTTGTAAATTTAATAATAAAGATAATAAATAAAAAGTCCAATCCGCCTATCCGCCTAGCGCCTAGTGCTTTTTGCAACAAGTAGTCATTCAACAAGATGCTAACATAGAATGATTGAAAGAAATAAAGGGTTTACAAACTTTAAATCCTAAACTCAAATTCCAGTGTTTTTGGTCAAACTATTTGAATGAAAACTAGACAGCCGCATGTCCAGCTATAACGTGAACTCGTATATCAAACCGATATAACCAACCAAGACCACATGAAACCAATACACAGAAAGACAAAAGTCTTACAAATACTACTCCATATAGTAAGACATTAACAAGTACAAAGGAGCATGCTTTATGGCCTAATCAGCTAATTAGAAGTTGAAAAACCCGATAAGCTCACTCTTTTAGCTTACAAGTCTAAAGAGGAGTGTTTGTTTAAGCTTATTTTTTGGATTATGAGCTTATGTAAATTCGGCTTACATTTCATCCAGTTTTTTCAGCTTACTTTAACCTTATGGACTTATATAAGCTTATATAAGACCATAGGTTTCAAGACAAGCCAAAAAAAGACTGGACTTATGACACATTAAGCCGAAATCAAATAAGCCATAAAATAAGCTTAAACAAACACCCCATAGGCCACTAAAGGGGTGTTTGTTTTGGCTTATATAGCTGGCTTATGGCTTAATTGGTTTTGGGCTTATGTTTCATAAGCCCACTTTTTGTGGCTTATTTTGAAACTTTTCAGATTTTCGACTTATATAAGTTTATTATGTCACAATAAAATATATAAGCCGAAAAGTTTCAAAATAAGCCACAAAAAGTGAGCTTATGAAACATAAGTCCAGAACCAAATAAGCCATAAGCCGGTTATATAAACCGAAACAAACACCCCATAAAGCTTATTTAAGCTCACAATCTCAAGCTGATAAATCTCAATAGACCAATAAGCTCTTAAAAGCTAAATTAAACACCCTTTTATGAATCAAAACGAAAAAATCATTACTTTTATCAATTAAGTTTAAATATATGTTACTAGGGTTAATAATATTCACACATACAAACAAAAAGACAAACGGCAACAAGATATAAAATACTCCACTAATTAGCAATAGCAAGATAAGATTATATAAAAAGGAACATGAGATTAATGAGAAGATAGTTGAGAATAAGGAATGAACCTGAAAAGAAGAAGATGAAGATGAAAGTGAAACCACTATTATGAGGAAGAAAGGCCGTGTGGTAGCGGCGCTGTTTTGTTATGAAGCAAAAAAATAGGTCTTATAAAATCTGTGGCGGTGCTGAGGGTATTTTGGTAAAAATAAAAATATCACATTCAGAGTTATGGGAATTTTCGAAAATGTTTAAATACACCCCTCCTTTGAATAGTATTAGGCGGATAACCCACGATTAAATGAGCGAATTCTTTCATGGTTCAGTCACTCAAGAATGCTTTTTTAGGCGTTTAATTGAGTTTAACGTAAACTAAAACCTAAAATGTCATTTTAGTAAAATTAAGTAATACTTAGATATATTATATTGAAATTTATTTGGTCATCAATGTTTTGAAAGGCAGAAGGGCTTATAGACCTTGAGGCGAGGCTAAATCACGCCATGAATATGTAATGAGACGAAGGAATTGCATAAAAATTTAAAAGTTTTTCACGACATCTATGTATTAATTATGACTTAAATAATACTAAAATACTTAATTTATCGAAACAAATCTCAAATTCAAACTCAAAGATCAACTAATGTATCAAGATGATGGCATGATTACATTTCATTATCCTACCGAAATTAAAGAGATGTTTGATGTATTGGACACTTGAATTGAAGGATAAACTTTCAATTTGTCCGATTTAGTTTTTTTTAAGTTAAGCCACTAACATATTATAAATGACGAATTAAATTCAAAAAAAGAGTTCAAACTCACACTCAAAGTGCCGCTTGGCTGCCAGCGCTCTAAAAGCCCCGCGCTTTTGCAGCCTTACGCATGTAGCCTCGATAAAAAAAAAAATCCTAAAGCCTGAGCCTTGAGCCAATGCGCGCCTAGGCGAGCTTTTTAAAACTATGGTCATCATAATTGCATTCAAATAAGGATAAATAACAGGTTAACAAAATATTTGTTCGACATTTACAAGTTACAACCACATTAAACAATTTTTACAAATAGATGTTTAGCCAATGTTTATATTAAGAAAAAAAAAAAAAAAGTCATCATAAAATAAAAGTAGTCCAATAATATAATCAAATCTTCTACAATTATTTAAATATTTAGTTAAAATCATTCATGTATATTATACACGGTTCAGTTTGATTAACGGCTCGACTCGGTTTGTCGTTTTTTGGGTTTTTTTAACACCCCTGCCGAATAATAATCCAAGAAGACTTGTTTTTACCAAAATGTCTAATTGTAGTTTTAGGTCTCGCAAATCAAAGTTGTAAGATATTTTTCTTTCAGGTTGTTGCGATTTGAATTATCAAATCGGAAGTCATATGAAGTTATAACCAAAGTAATATAACATTTATTGACTTAGATATATTAGTTGTATTGTTTAAGTGACCACGGAACTGAAAGACATAATTATACAATTTTCACAACGTACGTGCTACCGTGCATTGTTTTGGACATTTTGCTAAATCAGGTTTTCCCGGATTATTTTGGTAGTAATAGAGGTGTGTTGGAACATTTTCGTAATCATACGAATATAGGCGACTACCCACGTATAACAATTGTGTATAACGACAAATAATTATAGTTGTGAACTTTCGGTTTAAGTCACCTTAAGTGCAGGGCTAATGCATATATATCCACTAAAACTGCATATTTGCATATATACAAAATGCTTAACTTGCATTTATACATCATGCATTGAAAACTTATATTTTGAGAAATATGCAGTTTTTGAGTTTAATGACATATATGCACTTTCTCTAAGTGGAACTATTAAATGTTTAATTATAGTCATTAAAAGTGATAATTTTTAGTTCTCATCTTGTAAATTTAATAATAAAATTGTTTTCACCAAATAGTTTGTGTCAAAATTGTATTCATTGTTATCTAACAAAGATATAGAAATATTTACTTCAAAATTAATATATTTTTTCAATTCTTTACTTTGATACTTCATAGTATAACCTTTTCTTTTCTTTCAAATTTTCATTTGTTTAGAGGTGGCAAACCAGGTTGTTCAGGGTCACGGGTTTAAACAGAACGAACAAACGGGTTCATATTATACAAGTAACTATAAAAAGATCCAAAATGACCGAAAAGAAAAAATTCCCAAACCAAAAAACTCGCTTCTAATTAATATATTATATTTATAAGTTTTAAATCAACTACAATTTATTCAGTTGAGAGAAAAAACAGTTCGAAAGTTGCTTATTGGGTGTGTTTGAGTGCGGTGAAATAGAGTAAAAGAAATGGAATTGGTACCATCTCCTTTGTTTGGTTAGCCAAAGAATATAAAAGCGGAGAACACAATTTCGAGTTCCTTGTATTTTGATTTTCACTCACCTAGGATGGAAATGGAATATCTATGTCCCACTTTTGTGATTAAAAAGTGAACATGCCTAAGAATGCAAGACAGTGACAGACATGTAGATTGGCGATTGGTGGTGCGCTGGAAAAAGTGATGCCACCTCAAGACTTTTTCCCACTAGACTGATTTCTTTAAGACCAAAACACCCCTCCTTAGTATACAGACCACTTTTTGGTGTCATTGATTTTATTTATTTATTTATTTATTTTCATTTTAAATATAAACAATATATAACTAAAAAATACATCAAATAAAAAAGACATTATATAAATAAGGACTAACAATGTAAACAAAATAGGGACTAACGATGCAAGAAAAACACTAACAAGAGAAATAATGAAACTTATATTACAATAGGGTTTAAAGTGAAAAACAAAAAGAAAAAGAAAAAGAAAAGAAAAAAGAAAGAATAAATGAATGAAAAGTCAACTCTTCTTCTCCATACGCACCTCACCGCAACTTTAAAAAAAAAACAACAACAACAAAATTGAAACACAAACACAATAAACATTTTAAAAACACAAACCTCACTCACATTACCCACTTAAAATTAAAAACGAAACCGAAAAGCCAAGGTAAATTTTGGTGGTCAATTTGGCCTACTACTACTGCTACCACCACGGTGTGGTCCTCATGATCATCAAGCCATCAAGGTTATCGATGGCGATGGGTAGCCACTCAAACCATCTGTCTTAACCTCTAAAAAGAGGATATATAAAAACAAAACAACATGTATGACTCACATTTACCCAATTTCTAAAGAGCATTGTGTGTTTACACTCCACTGAATTAAGAACGGACACCATCACACGCCACTTAGACAAACTTTTCCAATAAAGTCAAAAAGTTGATGAAAACAAAAACTTAACATAACTCTTTTCATTATCTCTCTCACACACAACACAACACAAATCTCAGCTTTTAATTTAGGGAGTTGACTTGCACACATTAAATATTGATTGACACACTCATATGTACAAGCAGTTAAGGCACAATTTATTTACAGTACAATAATATAATGCATAAACAAGAGTGTCCCAATTAAAAAGTTGAGTGTGCAAATCAATTCAACCAAATAAACCATCACCACCTAAAAACTACCACATTCGTGATTTTACAAACACAAAATCTTTTGAAATATTAATCTAAAACAAAAAATCATCATTCTATATGCATAAAGATAACCAAAATTGCGCTTAAATTTAATATTAGATCTAGATAAGGGCTTAAAGCTAATAGTGGTTGGCGTGAAGGTCTACTTGGTCGCTTTTGGCGTTGGTTGTGGTCGTCGTGTTGTACATCTTTAAAACCCCAATGATCATGGCTTACCATAGTTGATCGTTTGGTCAACCACATACTGTGATTGTTGAGGCACCATAAAAGTGGGTCCAACTGTGGTGCTTAAATCGTCGGAATAGTGGAGGCGAGGCGGTGTGACCAGTTATTAAGAAAACTTAAATAACTTAGATATGTAAAAACCTTTATAGATGTAGGGGATTTCGGTTGTAGTAGTCCCGGTGATGGCGGGTTCTGGTGGTAGATGGGGTTCGGTGACGATGGGTTTCTGTGGTGGTCCTGGTGATGGTAGTTGCTGTGGTGGTGATGGAGGAGAAGGAGGTGAGAGAAACAATGTGTTTATGTTTTGTATGGGTTGTGAAAGAAAATGACCTATATGTGAAAGAGAAATTGTATGTTTGAGAGAAACTTTATAGAAAATGTTTATTTGGCGAATAGGTATTGGGAAAAGAAAAGTACGTCAATGAGTATGTGGTGGTGTAGAAACCACAGACTCTTTCTAAGGTAAACTAACATTAGTTTATCATAATGAACACTCAAATCCCTCCCACACCCATAAACCAAATGCACCCTAAGTTCTATTAAGTTTTCATGCAATGCAAAGACAAAATGAAATGAAGGTAACAACGGTCCTTTGCAATGGAAAGAATAATGGGCTTCCAAAATTTTATCAAACAAAGATTATATATATAGTATTTTTCGAGATCTATTTCGACTTATATAAGTTTATTATGTCACAATAAAATATATAAGCCGAAAAGTTTCAAAATAAGCCACAAAAGTGAGCTTATGAAACATAAGTCCAGAACCAAATAAGCCATAAGCCGGTTATATAAACCGAAACAAACACCCATAAAGCTTATTTAAGCTCACAATCTCAAGCTGATAAATCTCAATAGACCAATAAGCTCTTAAAAGCTAATTTAAACACCCTTTTATGAATCAAAACTAAAAATCATTACTTTTATCAAGGAAGTTTAAACATTTGTTACTAGGGTTTATGATATTCACACATACAAACTAAAAAAAAGGAACAAGATATAAAATACTAATCAATAATAGCAGGATAAGATTGTATTAAAAAAACATGGGATTAATAAGAAGATAGTTGATAATAAGGAATGAACCTGAAAAGAAGAAGATGAAGATGAAAGTGAAACCACTATTATGAGGAAGAAAGGGGCCGTGTGGTAGCGGCGCTGTTTTGTTATGAAACAAAAATATAGGTCTTATAAAATCTGTGGCGGTTCTGAGGGTATTTTGGTAAATATGAAATATATGATCACATTATTTTATTTTAGGGGAATTTACGAAAATGTTTAAATACACCCCTCTCCGTAGTGTTTAAGAGTCATTTATTTACTTTTTATTTTCATATTTAAGTTGAATTTAAAAATAAAATTTATAATTGCATTTATGATTCATGATGAATGTATTGTGTATAAGGTGAATTAATTAAAAATAATAATAATAATAATAATAATAATAATAATAAGATGAGTAAAATAATTTAATAAATTATTTTTAACAATCTCATTAGATAAGAAAACCCAATCTTAAATTATCGCTAGTTGCCCCAAAGTTATTTTCATATTTTTGTTTTCATATAAAACAAAGATAGACCTTAAGGGTAGTTCACGAGACAGTTTAATTCGGTTCGGTTAGTTAGAAGATTTGTGTTATTCATCGCAAGGCGAGTAATTAATTTTAGAGGCTTTTGCATATATATTCTTTCGAAAATGTAAAATTGCATATATATCAAAAGAATGTATAAAAACCATTGTAAAATGTGCATACATAAAAACCATTGTAAAATGTGCATAAAAAACTTGTACAAAGGATATATATATGCAATTATTCACTTTGGGAAGGATATATATGCATTTTTGCCTTAATTTTACTATTCGAAACTGAACCGTATTAGGCTGATAACCGGATACGTGGGTACTCGAAATGAGCGGTTACCCACGGTTCGGGTCACGGTTAACCGTTTTAGGCGTTTAATTGAGTTTAACGTAATCTAGAACCTAAAATGTCATTTTAGTAAAATTAAATAATATTGAATATATTAAGTCATATTAAATTTATTTGGTCATCAATGTTTTGAAAGGCGCAAAGGGCTTATAGAGCCTTGAGGCGAGGCGCAAATCAAGGCGCTTTATGAATATATGAGACGCAGTGAATTGCATAAAATTTTAAAAGTTTTTCACGACAATCTATGTATTAATTATGACTTAAATAATACTAAAATACTTAATTTATCGAAACAAATCTCAAATTCAAACTCAAAGATCAACTAATGTATCAAGATGATGGCATGATTACATTTCATTATCTCATGCTCGAAATTAAAGGAGATGTTTGTATGTACAGACACTTGAATTGAAGGATAAACTTTCAATTTGTCCGATTTAGTTAGTTTTTAAGGTTAGGTTTCACTAACATATGAGGTCGATGAATGTTAAATTTGAAAACAAAAAAAAAAGAGTTCAAAACTCGTCACCTCTCATAGGCGCGCCTAGGCGCAAGGCTCTAAAGCCCAAGGCGTCGCGCCTTTTGTGAGCCTTATGCATGTGTAAAGCCTCGATAAAAAAAATCCCTCAAAGCTCGAGCGGAGCCAATGCGCCGCTAAAGCGAGCTTTTAAAACTATGGTCATCATAATTGCATTCAAATAAGGATAAATAACAGTTAACAAAATATTTGTTCGACATTTACAAGTTACAACCACATTAAACAATTTTACAAATAGATGTTTAGCCAATGTTTATATTAAGAAAAAAAAAAAAAAGTCATCATAAAATAAAAGTAGTCCAATAATATAATCAAATCTTCTACAATTATTTAAATATTTAGTTAAAATCATTCATGATATTATACACGGTTCGGTTTGATTAACGGCTCGACTGGTTTGTCGTTTTTGGGTTTTTAACACCTGCGAATAATAATCCAAGAAGACTTGTTTTACCAAAATGTCTAATTGTAGTTTTAGGTCTCGCAAATCAAAGTTGTAAGATATTTTCTTTCAGGTTGTTGCGATTTGAATTATCAAATCGGAAGTCATATGAAGTTATAACCAAAGTAATATAACATTTATTGACTTAGATATATTAGTTGTATTGTTTAAGTGACCACGAAATTGAAAGACAAACGTATACAATTTTTACAGCGTGCTACCGTGCATTGTTTTGGACATTTTCCCCGGATTATTTTGGTAGTAATAGAGGAGTGTTGGAACATTTTCGTAATTCTACGAATATAGGTGACTACCCACGCATAACAATTTGTATAACGACAAATAATTATAGTTGTGAACTTGCGGTTTAAGTCACCTTAAGTGCAAGGGCTAATTGCATATATATCCACTAAAACTTGCATATTTGCATATATACCAAAAATGCTTAACTTGCATTGTACATCATGCATTGAAAACTTATATTTTAGAGAAATATGCAAGTTTTTGAGTTTTAGTGACATATATGCAATTCTCTCTAAGTGGAACTATTAAATGTTTAATTATAGTCATTAAAAAGTGATAATTTTTTAGTTCTCATCTTGTAAATTTAATAATAAAAATTGTTTTCACCAAATAGTTTGTGTCAAAATTGTATTCATTGTTATCTAACAAAGATATAGAAATATTTTACTTCAAAATTAATATATTTTTTTTCAATTCTTTACTTTGATACTTCATAGTATAACCTTTTCTTTTCTTTTCAAATTTTCATTTGTTTAGAGGTGGCAAAACGGGTTGTTCAGGCGGTCACGGTTTAAACAGGAACGGAACAAACGGGTTCATATTATACAAGTAACTATAAAAAAGATCCAAAATGACCGAAAAGAAAAAATTCCCAAACCAAAAAACTCGTTTCTAATTAATATATTATATTTATAAGTTTTAAATCAACTACAATTTATTCAGTTGAGAGAAAACAGGTTCGAAAGTTGCTTATTAGGGTGTGTTTGGTACGGTGAAATAGAGTAAAAGAAATGGAATTGGTACCATCTCCTTTGTTTGGTTAGCCAAAGAATATAAAAAGCGGAGAACACAATTTCTCGAGTTCCCTTGTATTTTGATTTTCACTCACTCTAGGATGGAAATGGAATATCTATGTCCCACTTTTGTGATTAAAAAGTGAACATGCACAAGAAAGCCGCCAGTTATGCATCATAGATGGTATACGTTGGTGGTGTAGTGGAAAAAGTGATGCCACCAAGACCTTTTTCCCATGGACCGATTTCTAAGACCAAAACACCCCTCCTAGCTACAAGACCACTTTTTGGTGGCTTGATTTTATTTATTTATTTATTTATTTTCATTTTAAATATAAACAATATATAACTAAAAAAATACATCAAATAAAAAAGACATTATATAAATAAGGACTAACAATGTAAACAAAATAGGACTAACGATGCAAGAAAACACTAACAAGAGCAAATAATGTAAACTTATATTACAATAGGGTTTAAAGTGAAAAAAACAAAAAAGAAAAAGAAAAAGAAAAGAAAAAAAAGAAAAGAATAAATGAATGAAAAGTCAACTCCTTCTTCTCCATACGCACCTCACCTGCAACTTTAAAAAAAAAAACAACAACAAAATTGAAACACAAACACAATAAACATTTTAAAACACAAAACCTCACTCACATTACCCACTTAAAATTAAAAACGAAAACCGATCGTGGCGGTGGCCACTTCGCCCCACCACACTAAATGCCACCGGTGTGGTCCTCACGCCATCAGGTCGTGCTGGTCGGCGATGGGCTGCCAGCCACTCACCATCTGATCTTTAATTCTAAAAGAGGATATATAAAACAAAACAACATGTAACTCACATTTACCCAATTTCTAAAGGCATTGTGTTTTACACTCCACCGAATTAAGAACGGACACCATCACACGCCACTTAGACAAACTTTTCCAATAAAGTCAAAAGTTGATGAAAACAAAACTTAACATAACTCTTTCATTATCTCTCTACACACAACACAACACAAATCTCAACTTTTAATTTAGGGAGTTGACTGCACACATTAAATATTGATTGACACACTCATATGTACAAGCAGTTAAGGCACAATTTATTTACAGTACAATAATATAATGCATAAACAAGAGTGTCCCAATTAAAAAGTTGAGTGTGCAAATCAATTCAACCAAATAAACCATCACCACCTAAAAAACTACCACATTCAGATTTTACAAACACAAAATCTTTTGAAATATTAATCTAAAACAAAAAATCATCATTCTATATGCATAAAAGATAACCAAAATTGCGCTTAAATTTAATATTAGATCTAGATAAGGGCTTAAAGCTAATAGTGGTTGGCGTGAAGGTCTACGGGGCTGTTTTCGGCGTTGGTTGTGGTCGTCGTGTTGTACATCTTTAAAACCCCAACAGATCTGTCGGCCATAGTTGATCGTTGGTCAACCACATACAGCGGTTGTTGAGGCACCATAAAAAGTGGGTCCAACTATGGTGCTTAAATCGTCGGAATAGTGGAGCCGAGGTGGTGTGACCAGTTATTAAGAAAACTTAAATAACTTACATATTTAAAAACCTTTAGAGATGTGGGGGATTTCGGTTGTAGTGGTCCCAGTGATGGCGGGTTCCGTTGGTAGATGGGGTTCGGTGATGATGGGTTTCTGTGGTGGTCCTGGTGATGGTAGTTGCTGTGGTGGTGATGGAGGAGAAGGAGGTGAGAGAAACAATGTGTTTATGTTTTGTATGGGTTGTGAAAGAAATGACCTATATGTGAAAGAGAAATTGTATGTTTGAGAGAGAAACTTTATAGAAAATGTTTATTTGGCGAATAGGTATTGGGAAAAGAAAAGTACGTCAGTGAGTATGTGGTGGTGTAGAAACCACAGGACTCTTTCTAAGGTAAACTAACATTAGTTTATCATAATGAACACTCAAATCCCTCCCCACACCCATAAACCAAATGCACCCTAAGTTCTATTAAGTTTTCATGCAATGCAAAGACAAAATGAAATGAAGGTAACAACGGTCCTTTGCAATGGAAAGAATAATGGGCTTCCAAAATTTTATCAAACAAAGATTATATATATAGTATTTTTCGAGATCTATGAAGTTGACTCGATCACCCGATAAGATAGATAATCAACCATAACCAGGCCTATAATAATATCGGGTTATCAGGTCCGGGTGAAACAAACCCGATTAACCCAACTCTATTAAACCTTACAAGGTTCGGGTTCAGGTCGGATCAACCCGACTCTATGGATACCTTAATCTAGATGATGTCAACTTATTAAGGTTGTTAATACAAATATCGTCATTAAACGTTATTTATATTTTATGATCTTTACCTAAGTTTTGTTAACGACAAAAGTAAATTTAATTTTTGTAAAGTATAAAGCTTGTCAAGATTAATAGATATTAAAACAAGCTTTTCTTAAATAAAATCTTCATCACTCAAGCATTTACATTTTGATTAGTCATATATCAATTAACTTTGATATCCTTCTAAACCATAATGTATGTCTAACATTTTTAGATCAAGTATGTTTTAGTTCCTTAAAACAAAACATTACATATGTATTTACATTTAACATATTATTTCTAAAAAAAGAAAACAACATATGACATCATGTGGTGTATCATTGAAATCTCTAGGGGATTTCATAAGATATTTTGTGTAGATTTGGACTCTACATATCTTACATGATCTTGGTTAGATTTGGTTGACTTTGGCAAGATTTTTGTAATCTTGCTGTCAGACCAGGCGGCACCAAAATGATACACGGGCGGAACCGTCATTTTGGTTATGTGGTCCGTGGTGACAACAGAACTGTTTAGCTATAAATAGCAAGCCAATCCAAGTTGTTTTAGCATCCCTTTCTAGCATAATTACATACATTCCTTCTCTCTATTATTTCTATCTCAGTTTCATATCATTATAGTGATCCTCTTTTGTAGCAAAGAAGATCAAGGCATAATCAAGCTTCAACAAATAGTTGGAAGTCTTGTTTGTTTTGTTGTTGTATGATCTAGTTTTGTTCATACATCATTGTTGTACCAAACCATCTTAAACTTCGAGTGTGAGTGGTTAGTATTTTAGTCCTTAAAATACGAGTGTGTGAGAGTGGTTGTACCCTTGTAAAGAACTCGACATCTAGCTTTGTGTCGGAAATAGTGTGTAAGCGAAGTGTAAAGGTTTCTCCGCTGGTTAAAGGAGCTTGTTGACTAGTGAAGATAAACTCTCGAGTTGGAGACTCGGGAGTGAGTAGGGCAAGGAAAAAGAGTCCTTGTGAATCAACCACTATAAACAACTTGTCGTGGTTTGATTGTCTCTTTCCTTATTAACTCTTTATATATTGCTTGCATATTGTTTATTATTCACTAACATATGTTTGATCAATATCAATTGATCTTACAATAAGTTTCAAAACAAAGATTTTAATCGGTAAACTATTCAACCCCCTTTTAGTTTTCCACAATTGGTACCAGAGCCTCGTTGCTCAAGATTTTCTAAAATATATTGTATTTTATAAACTTGAAACGATCCATGGATTCCGAAAACTTTAAAGAAAGGCAATCTATGCAAAAACCACCACTCTTTGAAACCAATAGATTTATCTATTGGAAAAACCGTTTTGAAACATATGTAAAGTCAAAAGATATAGATCTTTGGTTTGTTATCATTAAAGGAGACTTTAATACTACAACTAAAGATATTTCAAGTGATGATCAAAAGAAACTAATAACTAAAAATAATGAAGCTAAAATGATGCTTTATAATGGTTTGCCTAGAAAAGAATATGAAAAAAAAATTATGTGTGAAACTGCAAAAGAGATTTGAGAATCTTTGATTATTACACATCAAGGAAATTCACAAGTCAAGGATAACAAAATTGATCTTCTTGTTCAACAATATGAACAATTTGTTATCCCTGAAGATGAAACCATTGATTGTGGATTTGCTCGCTTTAATAATATTATTACTTCTCTTAAAGCACTTGATGAAACTTTTCGTAGGAAGAACTTTGTCAGGAAATTTCTTAGAGCACTCCATCCGAAGTGGAGAGAAAAAGTAACGGCTATTGAGGAATCAAAAGATCTCTCAATAATGTCACTTGACAAGCTAATTGGAAATCTCAAAGTACACGAAATGTTGATGGAGAAAGATTCGGAGATCATCAAAGGAAAAAGAGAGAAAGTCAAATTCGTTGCTCTAAAGGCAAGAAAGGAATCTAGTGATGATGAAGAATCTTGCTCGGGTAGTGAAGATGAGGAGTATGCTATGGTCGTTAGAGATTTCAAAAAGTTCTTTAGAAGAAGAGGAAAGTTCGTAAGGCAACCCCGAGATGAAAAGAAACCATTCCGAAAAGACCGAGATGACAAAAAGGGAAAAGGTAAAAGGAAGTGCTTTAGATGCGGTGATACAAGTCATCTAATAAGAGATTGTCCCAAGCCACCTAAAAGCAAAACTCAACGAGCTTTTGTAAGTGGTGCTTGGAGTGATAGTGAGGATGATGAAGAATCAAGCAAGGATGAGATCGCTCTAATGACATATGAATCAAACGAGGTACATTCCGACTCATCTTACTCTTCTATTGATGATGACAGTTTGCAAAAACAATATAATCAATTGTGTGAGCTTAGCTTAAAAATCATAACTAAAAACAAGTTTTTAAAGACTAAAAAGGAATTTTTAGAAAACGAAATTTATGAGTGTAACACCCCCAAAAATCGGGTTTTAGCGGAAGCATACAAGTCTTGGGTGCTACTAATTGGTATCATAACACAAGTATAGAATAACGGGTCTATATTAAGAAAACTCATTTATTCAAAATAAATCAAAGTTTACAATAAAATTTGATGTGAAAACAGGCCCGTAATAAATAAGCGGTCCCCAAATACAAATATCAGAGTCGTTTATGACCATGTCATGCCATTGCCCAAGCGCCTCCAAAAGTAAACAATCGCCTCAATACCTGAGAATACATGCTAAAAGTGTCAACACGAGGTTGGTGAGTTCATAGGTTTTCATAAAAGTATTGTGAGTTCAAAAGATCCTTTCGATCATTGTGGCGCCCACAATGTCGCGAAAACAAGGTTTACTTTTAAGCAAAAGAATAGAAAGGTGGACCACAAGGTTTTCAAGTGCAAATCAATTCTCATAAACAAGTCAAATTTAACCGAGGCATACCCTGCCTAATTCGCAGTATCAAAATATTTATCCGTAAAAATAGCTCATAAACAACCACTTGGACCATATCAAAATCAAACACTACAACGAATATAGTGTTACGCAAGCATAACTATTACGCAGGGTAAGTCATGAAACCAACGCTAGATAGCATACAAACAATCGACATGTTATATGTCCCCCACATGAGCCATGTTGGTCAGACGGGGTGGCCATTCTCAGTAGATCTATTCATAACGCTCTCACAATCCTGAGCCAAGATGTAACAATTCAATACAACACTTGGGTTTCTAACCTTAACCTAGCACGTAATAGCTCACAAAACATTTACAGGTCCAATCAAAACAGTTTTCAAGCACTTGTGTCCACATAAAAACATATTCAAACCAATTCACGCAACTTCATCAAACCAAGTAACAATCACTTAATCAAATAAATCAATCATTTCATTTATCAAAAACGAGCATGTATTCTCCCCCAAAACATTTTAAAAGCAAGTAAAAGTAGGGGCCATGAACTCACCTCGATACAAAGCAACGCAAGAATCACAACTGGCATCGGTGAGCAAAGCACAACAGTCTCACAAGAAAAGCACAACGATATCCAAATAAAGGAAAGCACAACAATACGACATCAACACAACCTAATAGCAATTTGCTATCTCAGAATAAATCTAGCAAAGCAAATGAATTTCCGAAAGACAAAGTGTCTTAGTTTTCGTGGATTATTCATGTCGTTACTTTCAAAAGTCCATTTATCAATATTTTGAAAGTTTAGTTTTAACATTTCGTGTGGTGGTAAGAAATCAAGACTCGACATACAACGCACGCCAAAAGTATACCAAAATGTAACTCACACCAAAGGTTGTAACTCACGCCAAACATAACTCATACCAAGACATAATATATATCCCAATATATTATGAGAAAAATAAAGTTGACCAACACTCAAATTGAGAAGACAATGACCAGAAGGATGCTAAGATAATAAAGACACATACTTACTTCAATAAATAAGTCAATTGGTAGTTTCGGTATTTACCCTTAATCCCAAGTAGTTTGTATACAACAAACATGTTTTATAATAAAAGAGAATTTTGAACTAAAGTCTAAGTATAGAGTTTTAAAATCAAGTAAAACCATACGTTTGATTTCTCGTCGGGTGTTATGATAATAAAAGCCCTTTTGGAGTAAAGGTATAAGTTTAGGATGTTTTATAAATTTCGGCGTGACGCGTCCATTTATACAACATTCCTAAGTCATCGTGATTTTAAATAACTCAAGTTTGAAATTACAATGTTTATAAATTTTATTTCGTTATCATTCACGTAATTATTAGTGTTGAGTTTATTGAATAGTTTGTGAGTGTTCCGCGTCTAATATATTAAATTCTATTAGAGTCTAATATATTATACCGTTAAGTCACAAAGTGTCCAATAAGCCCAATGTCCAATATCGTAAATCCAATAACGATACAAATGTCCAAATGTACTCAAGTATATAATCCAAATCAATCCCATAGTTCCAAATATCAAGTCACGATTCGAAATGTCCGAGTCCAAAGTAATATTCTGATAACGCCTAAAATGTACATGTTTTTAGTAGTGTTATTGTTGGTTTTGTGCATGATAATCGGCTATATTTACTCATAAGCTGCTGCAAAAGTGCAAAAGATGCGTATTGTATGTATATGTAGCCGTATCACGAATGATGAAGAAATGAAGTTTTATGCATATTTGGAAGATTCTCGAGGAAGGAAGTCGAGCTAGGAAGCTTTTGGATTCAATGATTGGGAAGCACAATGATTTCTAAGTATCTACAAAGAAGGAAAGATCAAGTTTTGCCATGGAAATCATCAACAAAGCAAAGAATGAAGCGATAAGTAGAAAGTCCACAAAAGTCAAAGCAAGAATACCCACCGTTCGGTCAGAACCCGAACCGGATCCGGTCAAGCATTTGTCAAAACACAACCGATCCGGTTGCCATCGTAATCGATCCGGTTTCATGCATCGCAGCTTACACAAAGTTGCATTTATTGTTGCCTTAACTCCCCATAATCATTGGAGGCCGATCATTTCTTGATATTAACTTGTTGGGAACGTTTTTGGTCAGTTGAGCAAGCATACTTGGCTATATAATGAACCTAGTCCTAGTTTACTAGGTGTGACACAACCAAAATTGTATTAGTCTACACCTAAACTAATACCAACCATATTATTCAGCCCAAAAGCTTGATTCTTACTGAAAAACGTCCAGGAGCAAGGAGGGAACAATTCTCATCCATAGTTTGGTAGTTTGGAGTTATACGGTGAATCTAAGTGATTGGAGGCGCGTGGTTGCTACAATCCACGAATTCTAATTCTTGTAATCACAAAAGTTTAGGTATTCTATGAACTTTGTTATGGAACTCTATTCTCTTGAATTATTGGAATTACTTTGTTATGATTTGTGTTTAGTTATTATTATTATCATGGAGTAGTTTTGGGATATACTTGTGTATTGGGATGTACTTAATCATATTAGTGTTCTCAAAATGTGATGCATGTATATATGATCTTGTTTAAATGAGTTTGTTGGAAAAATACTAGTCTTGGTTTGATTTGTTGATAAAACATGTTTTAAGAAAAAGGACCGAAAGGATTTCTCTTGTGTTTTATTCCAAAAAGTTGAGTGACAAACTAGTATGGGAATATGGTGATTGACAACCACCATGTTTGCTTATTAAAACAAGACTAGGAACATTTTCATCACGAAAGGGTCGAAAGATTCGTAAGAACAAATTTAATAAGAACATGTTGCAAACAAATGGAATTTCTAAAGGATAATCATTAGGATAAGGACCAAAAGGATTACCTATATGTTTTTGTTCTTAGAATGATTTTTACAAACATATACCATGGTTGGGGGATCATTTGCTTATGATTTATGCATCACATCAAGAGTATACACCAAACCTTCATGAATACTACTTATGATTGATTATAAACTACACACAAGTATATATATTTCTTATTATTGAATTTCGCTATAACATAACTATTTGAGGAAGCCTTGACAAGCTTTCTTGTTGGAATCTTTTCATACAAAAAAGTTTCAAACACAAAATCCCTTGGGACGATCTTGACTTACCAAACTTTCCTATCACGGACGAGTATAATTGCTCGTATGTGTTAATAGATTAGACGGTTAAATCGTGTTTATAAATTTTTAAAACTTGCACCACTCGTAGCACATCATATTCCCATTTTGTAACCGAAACATACCAATGAACACCAAGTGAAAACAATCATTATACACTAGTTGTAAATTTAAAAATCTGCAATTTCAAATAAACTTGTTAATAAAGTTTATACACACTCTTAAATTTATTTTAACCAAACAAAACAAATGCAACCATAGCTGCTGGAACAAAACTAAGGATTTACCCCTTGAGCCGCTTATTAAACCTTTTAAGGTAACCGAACAAACGAACATCACATTAGTGGTGTTCAAGTCGGACTAGACACACAACCGACACAATCACAACCACGCGAATGTGACCGCCTCAAACAAGACTATGGTTTAAGGAAATCAAATTAATTAAACAAGTTACCTAAATACTAAACTAATATTGATACCGACAAAACAATAAACCAAACCGCGGCTCAAGATGAATAATACACAAATCTGAAGTCAATACAAAGAACCCAAAATAATAATCACTCAACCTAGTTCATACTCAAATTGCAACCTCTTACGCTACTGCTACTAAACCGAGCATCGGCGCGAAAGAAAATCAACGCGACCCATACAGTCGACGACGAATCCCTCACGGGTTACACACCTGACCCGACACAAACAAACACCCCTCGTGACCTCTTGCGGAACCGAGACTCGTTAACACAACAAACCCATAACACAAATCTTACCACACGAGACAGCCACAAAACACCAAGTGAAAACAATCATTATACACTAGTTGTAAATTTAAAAATCTGCAATTTCAAATAAACTTGTTAATAAAGTTTATACACACTCTTAAATTTATTTTAACCAAACAAAACAAATGCAACCATAGCTGCTGGAACAAAACTAAGGATTTACCCCTTGAGCCGCTTATTAAACCTTTTAAGGTAACCGAACAAACGAACATCACATTAGTGGTGTTCAAGTCGGACTTTGTTATAAGTTTGGTAGTTTGGAGTTATACGGTGAATCTAGGTGATTGGAGGCGCGTGGTTGCTACAATCCACGAATTCTAATTCTTGTAATCACAAAAGTTTAGGTATTCTATTAACTTTGTTATGGAACTCTATTCTCTTGAATTATTGGAATTACTTTGTTATGATTTGTGTTTAGTTATTATTATTATCATGGAGTAGTTTTGGGATATACTTGTGTGTTGGGATGTAGTTAATCATATTAGTGTTCTCAAAATGTGATGCATGTATATATGATCTTATTTAAATGAGTTTGTTGGAAAAATACTAGTCTTGGTTTGATTTGTTGATAAAACATGTTTTAAGAAAAGGACCGAAAGGATTTCTCTTGTGTTTTATTCCAAAAAGTTGAGTGACAAACTAGTATGGGATATGGTGATTGACAACCACCATGTTTGCTTATTAAAACAAGACTAGGAACATTTTCATCACGAAGGGTCGAAAGATTCGTAAGAACAAATTTAATAAGAACATGTTGCAAACAAATGGAATTTTTACAGGATAATCATTAGGATAAGGACCGAAAGGATTACCTATATGTTTTTGTTCTTAGAATGATTTTTACAAACATATACCATGGTTGGGGGATCATTTGCTTATGATTTGTGCATCACATCATGAGTATACACCAAACCTTCATGAATACTATTTATGATTGATTATAGACTGTACACAAGTATATATATTTCTTATTATTGAATTTCGCTATAACATAACTATTTGAGGAAGCCTTGACAAGCTTTCTTGTTGGAATCTTTTCATACAAAACAGTTTCAAACACAAAATCCCTTGGGACGATCTTGACTTACCAAACTTTGCTATCACGGACGAGTATACTTACTCGTATGTGTTAATAGATTAGACGGTTAAATCGTGTTTATAAAATTTTAAAACTTGCACCACTCGTAGCACATCAAGTTTTTGGCGCCGGGGATTTTCTTTAATTTTCTTTGATTTTCTGTAAAATTGGTAGTATTGGAATTGAATTTGTTGAAAAGTAAAAAAAAAAAAAAAAGTTTTGGTTACAAGCCAACTGATTCGGTTGGTGAGCCAACCGAATCCGGTTAGAGCATCTGTGTAAAATTTTCATTTTCGATTTTATTTTTCTAGTTTACTTAGTTATTTGTGTTATAGTTTCTAGAGTAATTCTTGTCATTTTAGATTTTATTTGCAGATTATGTCTTGTAGTTTAATGATTTCTTATATTTATTTACATTTTCTTTACATTTGTTATTTATTAGTTAATTAAGTTTTAGATTAATTTCAGTTTTAATGTTAATGATTAAATAGTAATTTTTCAGTTATATGTTTAATTATCTTAATGATAAATTTTAATTGGTAGTTAATTTAGTTTTTAGTTTAATGGTTTTATTATTAATTATTGGTTTATGAAGAGTTTTTATTAATTAGAGTTTAGTACATCTTAATGATTCATTAATAGCACTAAAATTCTGTTTTTATTTAATATAAAAAAAAAAAAAATTGGTGTCGATCCAACCCATCGGTTGCAACCCGCAACCGGATCCGGTTCGATTTACTTGGTCTAGTTATTTCAATCAACCCGAATCCGGTTAGAGTTTATGGGTAAATTTTTATCATTTTTAGATTTTGAGTTTTAACTTATGTTTTTAGTTTTGTTAAGTATCTTAACTTGTTTAGTATATGTTTCTATAGTTTGTTCTTGTTTTTACTAACTCTAACGCTAATAATTCGGATTTTGTTTTGTTTTGTTTTGTCAAGTTTAGCTAGTTAGTATGGATAGTTTGAGTGGAATCTCGGAATACCTTCGTACTTTGGATGAAATGTTCAAGGATACCGGAAGTTCACTGGAAAATATTGGAGGTATCTTGGAAGAGAGTAAGAAAGATTTGGGGATTGATACGGTTAATATGGAGGAAAATGGTGAAAACAAGGTTCAACTTCCCAAGAAGGGAAGAGTCGTAGTGTTCACACAAGCACCTTTAACGGTGTATGATTCGCCACTAATGAGGTTTGGAACGCCTTGTAGTGTGGAAGGAGTAAGTGCTTGGGACGCTTGAACTTAATATGGCTTATGGAGAAAACTACATTTTGGAGAAGGTTCTTGTGAAATTGGTCATGTACGTTTGGACTATGAAGCATATGGAAGAAGGATGGTCAAAATCTTAAGGTCAATATTCATGGACACATTTTTGAAACGGATTTTGTTGTGTTAGAAGAGAATGCGGATGAACCTAATGTATGTTTTGGTCGAGATTTTCTTGTCACGACCAAGTGTCAAGTTGATTTTGCAATGGGAGAAATGAGGATTAATATAACTGATTCGAAAGAAGGAAAATGAGTGAACGAGATGCTAGTGGAAGTTTGTGCAAACATGGAAGAGAAAGAGGTGGAAGTGGTTAAAGTGGGGAAGGCAAATCGGAAGAAAACTTCATCAAACAAACTAACCCCAACCACAACCACCACCAAAAATGATTACACACCATCATCACCTACCACTACAAATATTTTCAAACCCTTAACCGACAAACAAAAAGAAGCTATTTTAGAAAACCTATAACAAAAGTTTCTTGAACTTAATGAAAAGAAACCGGTGATAGAGGTACTTCAATATTACGTGCTTTACCATAAGAAGTTGGATGCAGTGATGCTAGCGAGGGCTAGGTTGGAAGATAAGAATCTCATGGAGGAGGAGCGAGATCGAATTTTGTTTAGAGGAATGCCACAGAAAGAGAAGGATCCGGGTAATTTTGTGTTGCCAATCAAAGTGAATGGGACTACACCAGTTTATGCTTTAGCGGATACGGGGTCAAGTGTTAATGTGATGCCCTATCCATTGTTTATGACTTTAGGTTTAAGTAATCCGCAACCTAATCATTCGAAGCTTACTATGGCGGATAATTCTCAAGCGAAGGCAATGAGAGGTGAAGAATGTGAGAGTGCAAATTGGCTATCAACCAGATTTGGCGATTTTCTTGTCCTAGATATTCCGGTGGACAAGAGTTTACCACTACTATTGGGGAGACCATTCCTACAAACTTGTGGTGCAATAATAGACATGGGAAGAGGCACCATGACTATTGATGATGGGATTTCAAGGCAAACATACTACCCGAAACCAAGAGGACCAACTTTGGAATTTATGGAAGAGTTAGAATGGATGGATGCAAATGATGATTTAACTTGTTTTGAAGTGGGACGTGATACCCAAGGAAACCCAATGTATGGACCGTTAGCTCCGCCTTATTTTGATATAGAGGACGAAATGGAACGTGCATTAGCGGTGGAAGCTTTAAATAACCCATTCAAAAACATACTAGTTTACAAGAAGTTGACCGACTTTTTAGGTTCTTTACCACTGCAACTTAAGAATTTGGAGTGGAGACCCGAGGGGTCGGGGACTTACAAGAGGCAAACTGGAGATGGAGAATGGCATGTTAAGTTCGATATACTATGTCCGGACGGAAGAAGATTCATGAGAAAGTTCAAAACTTTTGAAACGTTCCGTGTGTTGACCTGAAAATTTCAAAGTGAGGACATCGTAAGACAAGAGTATTTCGAGGAATTCTAAGGAGGAGACAAGGAACCGTAATAAACAAGCAATTATTTGCTTGAATTTCATGAACTATTTCTTTTTGATTTGATGCATTTAGGATTTTTGTTTCTCATTTTATTTTTTATTTTTTATTTTTACGATTGAGGTAATTTGGTTAATGCATTATGACTATGAGTTTTGAGTTGAAGTTTGGTTTAGTTCATTAGTATGATGATTTGAGTTTTTAAGATTGGATGATTGTTGAAATTTCCAAATGGTGGGAATGTTGTGTGAATCTTTAACAGGATTTTTGAGTAAAAAATTGTTACTTGGAAGGTAAATGCCTAAGTAACATGAAAAATGCAAAATTTGGCAAATGCATACCGAAGCAGTTGTGTCCATGGTGAACCGGTTGCATACAAGTATATATACCAAAAATTCACTTTTCGAGAAAAACACACACACACTAATTCTCTAGCTGGGTTTTGCAAAATTAGTCCAAGAGAAGCCAATTGAAGATTGTTTAAGTTGTAGGAAAACATCATGGCACCCAAACAAGTAAGCATCTACATTCAATTAACTCAATTAAGGTTTAATTAGAGCATTTGATTCGAATTGAATATTAGGTCACCAATTTGGGGGTTTTTGTTATAATTCGAATTAAGTTGCAATATTTTTGGATTGAGTGGGTAGTTGATATAGGAATGCATTGCAAAAAGTATTGTATTGATTGATTCACCATGGAATGAATACTAGATGATTGAATTTTCGGATTTAATTAGGTTGTGCTAGTGAATCAAAATAAGTTTCAATTGGTGATTCCTAATGGTAGATGATGTGTTTTTAGGAGTAATAGATGCCACATTATTGATTAGAACTAATGATTGAAGAATATAGGTTTTATCAAGTTGAGTTCTAAGATGATGAATGTGTGATGATTTGAGGTTTGAAAAGCGAATTTAGAGTAATTCAAGGATGTGGAAATCATTGAGGATGATAGAATGTAGGAGTGGATTGGACTTGGAAAATTCAAGTTATAAGGGTTTAAAAGGCAAAAGCCTTATGTAGATTGCATAACCGATTCGGTTGCGCAGCGCAACCGAACGGTTGGATTTGGCCAAAAGAGTAACCGATTCGGTTTCTCTAAAACCGAATCCGGTTACGGTTTCTTTGTTGAAAATTTTTGAAATTTTGAAATGGATCTTAGAGGGTTCCATAAACCTTCTTGTTTGTTCTAACACTCTTATATGGTCTTATATTTGTGATTTCTACAGAGAATTGTTGTAGGTAGCTCAAGCTCGGAGCCGGTTCCAATGAACCCGATTGTTACGAAGTTTTGTCAAAGGAACGAGAAGAAGAAAGTCAAGTATAGCTTGAAGACGGAAGCAAATGCCAACTTAAAGTTCAAAAATCTCACCGACGGGGAGAAACATGCTTTTCGGGAAAGGTTATCGAAATTGCAAAATAGGACATGTTTGGTTCCGAGGGTGATTGATTGGGATTTGTTTGCGGAATGTGATTGTGAAGATGAGTTGAGAGGAATGATGCGGACATCTTATGTGTATCCAGGGGATGGAGATTCGTTCAATGATTTGTCATGGGAAAGAGCATTTAGCGTCAATGAAGAGGTCTATCGAGAATGGTGTATGGAGTTCTTTTCAACCATGTATTTTGAAAGAAAGGTGAATGTTCGGAACTTGATGAAGGAAGTTTGTGTTTGGTTTAGGCTTTGTGGAAGGGATCATGCTTACACTTTGCCGGCTTTTGGCATGGTTCTTGGTTTGTATGAGCCACATGAGGTTAATCATCGGTTATTTGAAGCTCACTTTTTGAGGCTTCGGAGGCTTGAAAAAGACTATCCTAGTATTCCCGCTTATTGGAATCGAGTGGGAGATCCTTCTTGCGCTAGGAGGAATTCCTCGACCATCAGGAATCCATTAATGAGGATACTTCACAAATTGATAGTGACCGGGTCGTTTAATAGGTTTGGAAGCAGGGACAAATGTCAGAAACCGGACTTATGGGTTATGATGTTGCTAGAGGAAACTAAGGACGGTAATGCAGTTTGACAGATAGCCGAGTATTTGTCTAGGAGGGCCCCGGGAATCAAAAGCAATAGCAACATTTGTGGAGGACATTTTGTGACAAGGTTGGCGAAGAATCTTGGGTATTATGTTGATGAGGAATAGGTTAAGTGTGGAGAGCCAAAGTATAGTGAGATGTGGACTGCACAAGGTTTTGGGAACGCTTTGAATAGGAGATTGAAAACCTTGGGGTTATGAATTGAGCCACAACAACAACAACAACAACAACAACAACAACAACCACCACCACAACAGAAGGAGAGTATACCAATGAAGAACGTGCAAGCGGGTACGTCTAGTAGTTTTGATTCAGGTTGGGGAGAGTGGAACCAACATTTAGATGAGATTCAATGTAGGGATGTGTGGAGAGACTCGATGATGTTGAGAAACAACTACATCAATGATTATTCAATACCTATCTTTCAACACATGGCCCGTGAAGCCGATTATGAGTTGCCACCCTACAATACACCCAATGTTCCACCATATCCTTTCCCTTACACTTTTTATCCTGGACCCTATCCGTATCCATATCCTGGGTACGCACCATTTCCTGATCCAGTGCCCCTATATGGTCGATTACTTGAGGTTGGTGGAGCAAGCTATGATGTTGGAGGATCGTCATCAGGAGTTGGAGGAAAGAAGAAGAAGAGGAGAGTTCGTTCGGAGATTGTGGACGAAAACTACGTAACCGAAAGTGATGATGATGATGAGTATGATGATGAAGAAGGGGATGACATGACCGAGGACGAGGAGTGATCGTGGATCATTCATGATTTATGGTTTCAAAGACATTGGTTATGATATGTTAAACAATATTATTTCTATCTCTTTAACTATTTCTTTAGGATGTTTAACATATTTTGCTTGGTTTTATCTTGTTTTTAGTAGCATTTGCATTTAGATTGTTTTGTTTTGTTTTGTGTATTGTGTGTTGCAGTTTTTGTTTGCAGGATGGATGTGTTGGAAGCTTATTGATGGTCAAATATTTGGAGTTGGATAACTCACATGCTTTCTTATGACCCAATATCGTGTTGCATATTATATCCCGTGGTATCTTTTAACTATTTCTTTTCCCATTTTCTTTACTTTGAAGTTCATTTTATTACATTGAGGACAATGCAAAACTTAAGTATGAGGAGGAAGAAAATAGGAAAATGATCGCATTTTAATTTTTAGATAACTTTTGGATGCTAGTGATTAGAAGGAATTAGCCTTGATGGTCTAGTTGTTTTCGCGCATTATTGATAAATATTAAAAATAACTTGGGAATTTCAATGGTAAAATGGGGTTTTGAAATTTTTGGATTTGAACCAAATTACTAAGTAATTCATTTTGAATCGATAGCATTTTCTAGCATGCATAACACCTTTTTCCACGCAATTGTGAGGTTTCTTTTGTATAAAACACATCTTTTGTTTTATATTTGCTATGAGCGTGCGGTGATTATGTCGATTCTAGAACTTGTACTAGTTATGCATTACGGTTAAAATCACTTTCGAGTGATATAAATATGTTCAAGTGATAAGAGGCATCGTAGGATTTAACCCAAATGGCCTTCCGTTTACATCTAATGAAATATTAGCTAACCACATCGGTTAGTTAACCACTTTTATATGGACCCATTTGTTAGTGCTCATTTTTAGCGCTAGGTACCCTTAATACACCATTTGAGCCAATCTTTTCATTTGTTACATCCAGAAAAATACAAAAAGATTTTACACTTTAAACTTTAGCCAACCTTTGTCATGTCTATTGGTTTGTTGCTAGTTGTTTGGAATGTTAGATTGTTTTTTATGATTATGAAGAAGCTATAATTTGTTTATAGTGTGTACCAGTCTCCGTCATAGATGAAAGAGACGTCTTTCTCGATTTTTTTTGTGGTGTATGCTTACACTAAGTGTGGGGGAATTTTGTTATGAAAAAAAAATGGTTATAGCCAATGAGCTATATGAAGGATATTGATTAGCCAATGAGCTAAATTGAGTTATACATATTTGCAGAGATCGATATTTGAAGAGGTGAAATAATCATTTACGGGATTGTGGTTTGTATGATGGCTAGCAACATGGAGGTTTAGACTTGACTTTATTTTCTTTTAACACCAATTTCATAAACCATCCCATGCCTTATCCATACCCTTTATGAACCCTTAGCCTTAACGATATAACCCGAATAAAAGCCCTCTTTGATGAATTTATTTTCTTTGTTTTGATACTTGTACAAGCTTATGGTAAAAAACATTGATCATGACTAGGCATTGAGTGATTTACATATACCCACCAATATATGAGTGTTGAGTGAATTCTTAAAATCATTCGTGAGGTGTTCTAGTTATGTTATCTAAAGTGTTTGGTTCATTTTTAAAAGTTTTCACATATTAAAAGCAAACGAATGATTATCTCTTTTGGGATGATTGTTACATTTTTGGAACCATGGTGTCAAGACCATTGAAATCAATCTTTGCAAATGTTAGACCTACTCGAGGGCGAGTAGAACTTAAGTGTGGGGGAATTTGATAACGCCTAAAATGTACATGTTTTTAGTAGCGTTATTGTTGGTTTTGTGCATGATAATCAGATATATTTACTCATAACTATTGCAAAAGTGCAAAAGATGCGTATTGTGTATGTATATGTAACCAGGTATCACGAATGATGAAGAAATGAAGTTTTTATGCATATTTGGAAGATTCTCGATGAAGGAAGTCGAGCTAGGAAGCTTTTGGATTCAATGATTGGGAAGCACAATGATTTCTAAGTATCTACAGCAAGGAAAGATCAAGTTTTGCCATGGAAATCATCAGCGAAAGCAAAGAATGAAGCGTATAAGTAGAAAGTCCACAAAAAGTCAAAACAGCAATACCCAGCCGTTCGGTCGTAACCCGTAACCGGATCCGGCTGGGCATTTGGTCAAAACACAACCGATCCGGTTGCCATCGTAACCGATCCGGTTTCATGCACTGCAGTTACACAAAGTTGCATTTATTGTTGCCTTAACTCCCCATAATCATTGGAGGCCGATCATTTCTTGATATTAACTTGTTGGAAACGTTTTTGGTCAGTTGAGCAAGCATACTTGGCTATATAATGAACCTAGTCCTAGTTTACTAGGTGTGACACAACCAAAATTGTATTAGTCTACACCTAAACTAATACCAACCATATTATTCAGCCCAAAAGCTTGATTCTTACTGAAAAACGTCCAGGAGCAAGGAGGGAACAATTCTCATCCATAGTTTGGTAGTTTGGAGTTATACGGTGAATCTAGGTGATTGAGGCGTGGTTGCTACAATCCACGAATTCTAATTCTTGTAATCACAAAAGTTTAGGTATTCTATGAACTTTGTTATGGAACTCTATTCTCTTGAATTATTGGAATTACTTTGTTATGATTTGTGTTTAGCTATTATTATTATCATGGAGTAGTTTTGGGATATACTTGTGTATTGGGATGTAGTTAATCATATTAGTGTTCTCAAAATGTGATGCATGTATATATGATCTTGTTTAAATGAGTTTGTTGGAAAAATACTAGTCTTGGTTTGATTTGTTGATAAAACATGTTTTAAGAAAAAGGACCGAAAGGATTTCTCTTGTGTTTTATTCCAAAAAGTTGAGTGACAAACTAGTATGGGGATATGGTGATTGACAACCACCATGTTTGCTTATTAAAACAAGACTAGAAACATTTTCATCACGAAAGGGTCGAAAGATTCGTAAGAACAAATTTAATAAGAACATGTTGTAAACAAATGGAATTTCTAAAGGATAATCATCAGGATAAGGACCGAAAGGATTACCTATATGTTTTTGTTCTTAGAATGATTTTTACAAACATATACCATGGTTGGGGGATCATTTGCTTATGATTTGTGCATCACATCAAGAGTATACACCAAACCTTCATGAATACTATTTATGATTGATTATAAACTACACACAAGTATATATATTTCTTATTATTGAATTTCGCTATAACATAACTATTTGAGGAAGCCTTTATAAGCTTTCTTGTTGGAATCTTTTCATACAAAACAGTTTCACACACAAAATCCCTTGGGACGATCTTGACTTACCAAACTTTCCTATCACAGACGAGTATAATTGCTCGTATGTGTTAATAGATTAGACGGTTAAATCGTGCTTATAAATTTTTAAAACTTGCACCACTCGTAGCACATCATATTCCCATTTTGTAACCGAAACATACCGATGAACACCAAGTGAAAACAATCATTATACACTAGTTGTAAATTTAAAATCGCAATTTCAAATAAACTTGTTAATAAAGTTTATACACACTCTTAAATTTATTTTAACCAAACAAAACAAATGCAACCATAGTCTCTGGAACAAAACTAAGGATTTACCCCTTAAGCTGCTTATTAAACCTTTTAAGGTAACCGAACAAACGAACATCACATTAGTGGTGTTCAAGTCGGACTAGACACACAACCGACACAATCACAACCACGCGAATGTGACCGCCTCAAACAAGACTATGGTTTAAGGAAATCAAATTAATTAAACAAGTTACCTAAATACTAAACTAATATTGATACCGACAAAACAATAAACCAAACCGCGACTCAAGATGAATAATACACAAATCTGAAGTCAATACAAAGAACCCAAAATAATAATCACTCAACCTAGTTCATACTCAAATTGACACCCTCTTACGCTACTGCTACTAAACCGAGCATCGAGCGCGAGCAGAAATCAACGCACGACCCATACGGGTCTGACCTGAATCCCCTCACGGGTTACACACCTGACCCGACACAAACAAACACCCCTCGTGACCTCTTGCGCAACCGAGACTCGTTAACACAACAAACCCATAACACAAATCTTACCACACGAGACAGCCACAAAACGTTTTTAATCCGCTAGATCCACACGAACAATATTAAAACATTTACTAAATTTTTACATTCCCAGTACTCAATCAAAAACGTGATTATCAACTTTTATTTCCACGAAAATCCTATTAACCGATTTACTCTCGGTTTAAATCACAAAAATGAAATGAAATGAAGAGAATAGAAACGTCGTGGGTGTCGACTTACCTACGGTCGAGGGAGAGATGTGACGAGGGATGTGAAAGTGCTTGAACACTCAATACCACAACAAGCGACACGATCCAGAAGCATGAACATAAAAGCTCTAACACTCGTTCACGTGATGCATCCGTCACTAACTAAACAAATTCATACCCGAAACACAAATTGTAAATATAGGGCGCGTTTGAGAGACTTTACGCGCGTGTGGCTTAGCAGTAGAACCACGAGGTCTTGATCTATCAACTAGGATAGGTGGTGTAAGTAGTAGATGTCGCCGGAAGTTGGCCGGACTCTGGCAGCGGCGCCGGAAACCCTAGGGTTTGGTGGCCGGAAATTGTAGAGAGAGAGGGAGGTTAGTGTGAGAAAATGTGTGTATTAAAGTGAGGAGAGAGAGAGTGAAATGGGGGTTTTATACCCCTGGAAGGACTAGTTTTGCCAATTGTCAAATTTAAGGGAGATGAGAATGAAAATATTACAGGGACCATTCTTGTAATTCCCATTAAGCTTTTATAAATATTAGGGTTTGGGACACATTCGGAGAAGTAAACGGACTCGAAAAATTACGAAACTTGCGCCATTGTTCACGAAATCATTTTTCCAATAAAAATGAGTATTTACGCGACCACTTTCTCGCAAATAGAAATAGTGATCAATTTGAATGTTTTAACGAAGTTACAATTGTGCCGGTACGCGTTGTGTCTAAGTTTTTACGTTTCACGAGATAACTTTTCTCGTTTTCACGTTAAATGAGCTCAGAAAAGTTCGTAAATGAAAAACAGACGAATTTTCTCGGAAACGAATATCTAGAAAAATGCGAGTTGTTACAATGAGTTAAAAGAAAAGGCAAACGATTAGAAAATGGCAAAGCAAATGACGATTGTTGCAAATCATGTCAATAGCTTAGTCTTGAAATAGAAAAGCTAAAACTCACACAAAAGGTTCTCATTGAACATAACTCTAATTTTAAAAGATTTAACAAAAACATTTCTTGTGCCGATGAAATAGTAAGAATTCAAAAATACCAGGAAACACAAGTGGATTAGGTTTTAATGAAGTACTAATTCCAAATAGTCAAACCAAAATGGCCGAAAAAGACAAACAAACTGTCACATATGCTGCAGTACAACACGAACCAGACGGACCCAAAAATAGGGTTCCGTCCGTTTAAAGTTTTGGTACCGTGGTGTCTGCAGTAGGACAGAATGCTTGCAAAACGGACCGTAGTGAATTTGTAAAGGTAACAAAGAAAACCAAGGATGTTGTTAAACTAAAACCTACTGTTACATTAGGAGTAGGACTTGCTAGAAATGAATTTAGATCTAAAACTATTTAACAATGGCCTAAAACACCTATTGTCAAACGCCCCTTTCTCAAGAGCAACTACAACATACAACCCAACTATCAACATACCCGTTGGAATCAAAACTACCCTAGACCATATCAAACTCCAAATTACATGCCATGGAACCCTTACCCATCATTTCCATACATGAACCAAGTAAATGGTATGTTTAACCCAAACGGACCCATGAGATATTGGGGACCAAACGGTTGAGTTATTTGTGTCATATGTATGCTTGAAAGTTGAATTAAAACCTGATGAATGGATAAAAGATAGTGGATGCTCAAGAGACATGATGGGTAACAAAAGCCTCTTCTCAACATACCAAGAGTATGACGGAGGTAATGTCACTTTTGGTAGCAATCCCAAAAGCAAAATCATTGGCAAAGGTATGATCGCTCATAACTCCCTAATTATTGAAAATGTTGCTTATGTTGATAGGTTAGGATTTAATCTACTTAGTATTAGCCAACTATGTGATAAAAAGTATAAAGTACTATTTGAAGAAAATGGTAGTTAAAATACTAAAAGATGGTATCACCATAGCTAAAGGAGTTAGGAAAAATAACATATATGTCATGAAAATAGATAGAACATCTAAAGACAAACTTTGCCTAACAACCTTAAATGATAATTCTACTCTTTGGCATAGATGATTAGGTCACGCTAATATGAGACTCATCCAAAATCTATCCTCAAAAGAGCTAGCTAGAAACCTACCAAAATTGAAATATGACCAACACTTTTGCGACGCTTGCAAAATAGGTAAACAAATTCATAGTAGTCATAAGACTAAAAACATGGTTTCCACATCTAAATGTCTAGAGCTTTTGCATATGGACTTGTTTGGTCCATCCGCTATAAGAAGTTATGGAGGGAACCTCTACACTTAAGTTATAGTAGATGATTACTCAAGGTTCACTTGGACAATGTTTTTGAAAACTAAAAATGAAGCTTTTGATAAATTTGAAATACTTAGTAAGAAAATTCAAAATCAACTAGGTGTTAACATTGTGTCGATCCGAACGGATCATGGTCGCGAGTTTGACAATGAAACACAATTTGGAAACTTTTGTGATATAAATGGTATAACACATAACTTCTCGGCTCCTCGAACACCCCAATCTAATGGAGTTGTAGAACGTAAAAATAGAACTATTCAAGAAATGAGTAGAACAATGCTAAATGAATAAAACATAGCTCAAAGGTTTTGGTGTAACGCCGTTGATACCTCAACATACATTTTAAATAGAGTTTTAATACGTCCTTTCTTAAACAAAACGCCATATGAATTATATAAAAGCAAAAAGCCGACTTTAGGATATTTTAGAGTGTTTGGATGTAAATGTTTCATTATTAATACCAAAGAATATCTCACCAAATTTGACCCAAAGTCTTATGAAGGTGTGTTTCTTGGTTACTCACAAACTAGCAAAGCATACATAGTTTTAAACAAAGAAACAATGAGAGTCGAGGAATCGTTGAACATAACATTCGACGAAAGTCCACCTCCCTCTAAGACACCACCTTTGGTAGATGATGACTTAGTTGAAAGTCAACTTGTTAAAAGTCAATAAATTAATGAAAATGACAAGGAAGATGAACCATTAAATAATGAAATTATAAACATCAAAGAATCCAAAAGTCATCCTTTAGAAAAAGTCATAGGACAACTAAATCAAATAACATTAAAATCACAAGCCCAAAATCAAAGTAACTACTTTTGCTTTGTATCGACCATTGAACCAAAAAACATAAATGAAGCAATAAAAGATGAATCTTGGGTAATTGCTATGCAAGAAGAGCTAAACCAATTTGTTAGAAATGATGTTTGAAAATTAGTTCGAAAACCCCAAAATCAAACTATAATTGGAACGAAATGGGTTTTTCAAAATAAAATGGACGAAAATGGTGTGGTGTTTAGAAACAAAGCTAGGCTTGTCGCACAAGATTATAATCAACAAGAAGGGATGGATTACGCATTTAACTTATACACCGGTAGCTAGGCTTGAGTCTATTAGAATCTTACTTGCATATGCATGTGCTCATGACTTTAAATTATTTCAAATGGATGTTAAAGTGCATTCCTAAATGGGTTCATTAACGAAGAAGTATATGTTGCTCAACCTCCGGTTTACCGACTTTGAAAAACCACATCATGTCTTCAAACTTAAGAAGGCATTATACGGACTTAAGCAAGCACCAAAAGCTTGTTACGATGGGCTTAAGACTTTCTTAGTAGAACACAAATACACCATGGGATTAGTAGATAATACTCTCTTTACCAAGAAAAGGGAATCACACATTATCATAGTTCAGATATACGTTGATGACATCATATTTGGATCAACTTGTCAAGAGCTATGTGATGATTTTTCTAAAATCATGCACGACGAGTTTGAGATGAGTATGATGGGTGAGTTTTACTTCTTTCTAGGACTTCAAATTAAACAACTAGAAGATATCATATTCTTTAACCAATCTAAATACATAAAAGATATGCTTAAGAAATTTGGTCTTGAAGACTCGAAACCAACTAAAACAGCCATGTCCTCGGACACAAAACTCACCAAGGATGAGGAAGGTGAATCGGTAGATAACACTAAATATAGAGGAATGATTGGTAGCCTACTTTATCTCACGGCTAGTAGACCCGACATTATGTTTAGTGTTTGTCTGTATGCTCGCTTTCAAGAAGATCCCAAAGCATCACACTTAGAAGCCTTGAAATGAATATTCATATACATTAAGGAACGACATGTTTAGGATTATGGTATCCCAAAGGAACGGGTGTAGAAACTATAGTGTATGCCGATTTGGACCATGTCGGTGACTATGTCGATAGAAAGAGTACAAGTGGTATTTGTACTTTTGTTGGACATTGTCTCACCTCATGGTTCGCAAAGTAACAAACGTCTCTCGCTATCTCAACTACTGAAGCCGAATACGTCTCAGCCGGAAAAGCATGTCAACAAGCTCTTTGGATGAAGCAAGCTCTCATGGATTACGGAATTCATCTTAACGACATCTCTATACTTTGCGACAACAAAGGAGCTATTGATCTTAGCAAAAATCCCGCCCAACATGCTCGAACGAAACATATTGAAATTCGCCATCACTTCCTTCGCGACAATATTCAAAAAGGAAACATCTCAATTGAGAAAGTATCCTCTGAAGATAATATTGCCGACATCCTAACTAAACCTTTTAAACGAGAACCATTTAATCTTCTTAGACTTGGGTTAGGATTAATGGAACCAAACAGGTAGTTAAAACATAGCCAAAAGCTTAGAATAACCAAAACAAAACAATTTAGCTTAGTTCTGCTACAGTTCCCACAACACCAAACGACCAAATAGACAGAACCAAAAATTTGGGTCCGTCTGGTCCGTGGTGACAACAGTAGCAAAAATTTTAAATACAAAACACCTTCTTCTCCACAACTCACTTTACCAAAACGAACCACCAACATACCTAACTCATTATTAAGGTTTCTTCTCCTACTAATCACTAAAGAAAACATCATTGTAAGTATCACTACATTACTTCTCTTAATTCCGAGTCTAGGGTTCTAATTTATGCACAAAACCAATACATGGGGATTATGTATATTCTTGCACAAAACATGAACTTAATTGTTAAATTGCATAACTAATTACTGAGATTATGAACTACATTGTCAAATTGCATAAACTAATCATGTTTTTCACTATTTAAAAGCTAATTACTATAAGACATTATCTTAATTAAACTAAAAACCCCATCTCAAAATCTTGAAAAACTTCTCACTTGTAGGAAAACAATTTCTCATTGTTCATATGTCACACCCCCAAATTACGTGTTTTGCAGCGGAATGGAATACCTTGGGGAGGACTGTCATAGCATCAAAGTTACAGTTATATCGAACGACCTAAAGTGTCGTTTGGAAAATACATCGTTTGATTAAGTAAAATAATCAGAGTTTACAAAATGTAGGTCCCAAATTAAATCAATATGTATGGAAATAAATTTGATACAAGCCAAACGATGTTTTTAAAGTTCATAAAACCCAAGTGAGACGCGTCGTCACCGCGACTCTATGATGTGTCCATATGCATGCCATGAAGTGAATGCCTTGGATACCTGAGAATAAACATGCTAAAAAGTGTCAACACAAAGGTTGAGTGAGTTCATAGAGTTTGTGTTGAAATGTAAAGCCTTTAAAAATCGTTTATGCAGCAAAGGCATTGTAAATCCACTCGGTTCCAAGTTCCGCCCATACAAAACTTGCAACCTGTGTGTTCACAACCCTCTGCCAAAATGTGTATAGTTTATATTCAAACACACATCGTCAAATGAATTCACATAATAGTGCATAACTTAATGTATCAATAGTTACTTGATATAACACATATGAGTGTTGTTTCAAATCGTTCCAAGACCATTAGTTCATGATTCTACCAAGACCATTAGTTCCATGATTATACCAAGACCATTAGTTCAATGTTATACCAAGACCATTAGTTCAATGTTATACCAAGACCATTAGACCTTGATCATACCAAGTCAATTAGCCCAATGATTTATGATATATAAATTCTAAGTATGACAATACTGTTACTTCGTATGACTAAACATTCACTTCAGATAAACACATAGTTTGTAAATAGTCATGAATGTCATAAAAATTGTTGAGCATGTATCTCCCCCAAAGAGTTTCATAAATAATTAAAACGAGAAAAGTGGGGCTATGACTCACCTGGTGCAATGTTAATGATGACAAAAGTGAGTA
Source organism: Chrysanthemum lavandulifolium (assembly GCA_022545495.1). NCBI lineage: Eukaryota > Viridiplantae > Streptophyta > Magnoliopsida > Asterales > Asteraceae > Chrysanthemum > Chrysanthemum lavandulifolium. The sequence continues at coordinate 253,656,431 of CM040242.1, forward strand.
CATCGAATGATATGTTCTAATGTAAATCATGAAACAATGCCGTGCATGCAAATCCACATGTAATCTATACCACTTGTACGCTTTTGAAAATAGAATTTATCGTCGAAATATATGTTTATGACATCTCGTCATGTTATAAAATACTTTACAAGTATTTACGTTGAAATGACATCCTACGATAGTCGTTTAGTGATTTATCAAGAATTTATAGCTTTTCGTCGCAAAATAATATAATTTGACAAGTCATGAAAGTGACTATAGGGCCTCGAAAAGCTAGTCGTAAAATGGTGCACATCGAGTGTTAGGAAACAAACTCAACGGTTTTGGGAAGCTTGTATCAATATCTCAAAGTTTTAGCATTTAAGTTTATGGTACTTGTGTCCAAAATATCGTTTAAGGGTGGTTTTCGGCAAAGTTTAGGTGACCGTATTTTATTCGTTACAACTCCGCTTGACGAACGGTTGGACATTTTGGAAAATATGTTTGGCGAACTTACTTTTACTAGAAGACATCACGTTATAAAAAGTACTCCATTGATGTTAAAAACGACCCTTAACATGGTCCTTCGTGGCCGTAATATTTGTCTAATAGAAATATATTAGTTTTTCTTATATAATAAAGTTACGGCAACTTTGTTAAATCGCGTGTAATTTAATCGTTACAAGTCCGTTTTCTACGTTTTATATGTCCTTAGCTTCGTATCAAAGTATACTAATATATTTTTGATAAGTCGACACATTTTATAACGCTTAAGACTCATTTTTGACTCGTACAAAGTGGAAGTAGTATGCTGAAATTTCAGAATTTTATAGTTTTCGTCGTCAACTTGAAAAATTCATAACTTCTTCGTTATAACTCCGTTTTAACCCGTTCAAACGGCCACGTTTTCGTTTTAAAGGGTATTTTATGAATATCTAGCCCAGATATTTTTATCAACTGTCGAGATTTCCATATTTTCAAAATATGGGCAGACCCTTAATAGTAGTTGTCGAAATGAGTTTTTCTCGCGCAAAACCTATTCTAACCAATTCAAAACAACTCCGAAGCTATTCAAATCCTACCATACACCTTCTTAGGGTGTCATGGGTTCCTAGACATCACCAAAAGTGATATGTTTCAAGGGATTCATTATAGGATAATTATATTACATAATAAGTAATAAAAATAACAAAAGTGGTATAAATTCATATGTAACATGCATGTTACTTGCAAAAATGATGAAATAACAATAAGATGAATATGAAAAAGTTATGAAGATCATGAAATGCTTACTTGAATGATTATGTGAAGAAGATGGTAAAAACTTTAATTAATCTTTAGGTTTTTATTCCAAAACCTTGAAATAGATCACTACTAATATTTGATAATCACTTGTAGCTTGAAAATTTATGGCTTCTCTTGGTTTTCTTGGTATGACCAAATATTAGGGAGAGTCTTGAGAGAGTTTGTGTTTGTTCTTCACCTTCTACTAGGTGTAAGTATGTGTTTGATAAAATAATATCTAGTATAATATCTCATAAAGTGTATAGGTGTCCATGTAAGTAGAAGTATTCAATTTGGCTACTAAAATGACCAAAAGTGGCCGGCCATAAGGCTTAGGAGGGGGGTTGATGTGGATTTTTGATGTATTAATGTATTATTTGTAATGTATAATGTATAATTTGTAGATATTATGTGAAGTGTTTTGAGTATAATACAATATATGTGAAGATATTTAACAAATTTTGAGTATGAGTCACCCTTTGGGTCGACATGTATAAAAGAAAAGGACTAGATGCATTAAGTAATAATCAAGTGTTTTAATGTTGAGTAAATGTGTAGTTAATTAGGAATAAATGGTAACTTGTGTAAATATTTAAGCTTGTAGGGTAGCGTTAACTAAAAATATATTTTAACGGGTCAAAATAAAATATATTGAAGTCATAAAATTATAAAATACATTTCTTACAAGAATTGAGTGAATAAATATTTATCGTGTTGAATTTACTGAAAATCGTCAGTAAATATTTATACCTAACAATTTATATACAAAATAAATTGAAAACATCGGGTAAATTAATAATATAATTTTTATAGTCTTAAAATAAGTATAAAAATATATTAGGATTATTTTTGGAAGTGTCGGATCAAATGTTTCAAAATATTGTTTACGCGATAGCGTTTATTTAATAAAAAAAAATAAACGTTTAATGTAAAATGCAAAACCCATGCATAAATTGATATGAAATGATGTTACTAATGATGTGTAGACTAAATCTAGTCTATATGAAATGTCCTGAAATTACGAGTTGTCACATCATACAAATGAAAACGTTATTTTTATCACTTATATAAAAACTATTTCTCATTGTTCTTACAAATAAAAACGTTATTTTCATCAGTTGCATAATGTGTCTTGAATACTAAAGGTAATGCATAACTAATATGCATTCCCGGGTATATTCAAATGAAGCCACATTGAATTAGGAGCGTTTGGGTTATCTCTTGCGTTTTGCCAAACACTACCAATAAAATCTATTTTATGCATAAAATGATTCGAGATAACCGTAACTCCATATTGTTTGCATATAAGCACACACTAGAACAAAAACGCTAAGTTTGTTTTCATGTTTACTAAAACTTGTTAATTATTGCTCCTAGGAACAAACATGGTAGCCGCAAAATGTTACGACCACAAAGACACTCTTAATTACATCCCTCAACATCACAAAACCATGGGACTTACCAAAGAACAAGTTGAAATCTTTAAGAGTCTAGAGAAAAGGTATTTCCATGAGGGTAGGACCATTCATCCATCTTTTGTCGACGGAACAAATCTCCGTCAAGAACTAGCTACTATCAACTTCGATTGTCTCCTTGACATCGATGAGCCAATTTGCCCTAGGTTCATCTTAGAATTCTATGCTAGTGTTGTTTCCTTCACAAATGAGGATGATCAAATGGCTCTTAGGTTTAGAATCAACCAAAATGACTACACCATTTCTCTCAACCAATTTGCTCAAGTGTTAGGAATTCCTTGTCGTGGTACTTGTCTTTACTTGGTACTTGTCTTTACTCGGATAAGTGGTCACTCACTATCCTTGATGCTATTCATGACCGCTCTCTTCCCTACCAAACTCCTTTGGTAGACAAGGACGTCATTCGTGAGCATCTCTTTAATGAGAGGGTAGCACCAACCCATCTCACTCGAATGGGAAAGGAAGTCAACCGAGATCCATATGTTATGGAACTCAATGAGCTCAAGCCTCAATTCAAAAAGTGGGAGGAACTCCTTAGAGCCAATGTCATTAGCACCATAGGAAATAGAGACTACATCAATGCTTGACTTTGTCAAATTCTCTACAACTTGTCCACTCATGAACCATTCAACTTGGCTTACTACATTGCTAGGAGAATGGTAGACATCCCTACTCAAGGCTCCGTTGCTCTTCCATACGGGATGCTACTCACCGTCTTTATAGAGCTTTTGCACCCATTCCACTAAGTCCTAAAGGATTGAAACTAGATTATTCTCTCATCCCTCACATATTTGTGCCCTTGAGTGATGAACGAGTGTCCAAGACTAAGGCAAAAGGAAAAAGGCCAAAACCTCCAACTCCTTCATCATCATCATCATCAAATAGCTCCGAAGACGGTCTCCCAACTCTAGGCTACAACATTATGAGTACTTCCTGAGATTAAGAACGAATCGGTTGAGTTCAAGCAAACTAAAGGGATGTTTAAGTGACTTGGAAGGATGATGACAAAGATTTATAAAAAGTTGGATAAGTGAGGTTTAAGAGGGTGTTTGGAACAAGACGAGAAACAATGATGTATGATATTATTTATATGTTTTCGCTTCGTAGGATGATAAACTAACTTAAAATATTGATGCAGGCTAACCGGTTCATGCAGGGGGATAGTACACGGGTGTTATCAAATTTTACCCATTTTCACTTTTAAGTGAAAGTCATTACCCCTTGTTGAAAATTGATGCTCCACTATGTTTGTATATGCGTTATTGCTTGTTCCTAACTAGAAATAGTTATTGCCATATGTTTTAAGAAAAATTTAAGGTTTCAGAAAAGTCCCCGGGGGTCAAAATAGTGGTATGTGAACTTTTTTGGACACGACGGATCATACGGCACCATTTTTTTGGTTCCGTCTGTTATGCATTTTGGTGCCACCAAACCTGTACAGGCGGACCAGACGGACCCAAAAATTAGGATCCGTCAGTACAAATTTTTGGTGTCGTGGCTTCCCCAGGTAAATTACCGAATTTCGCTAATTTCAACATTCCAATTTACCAAAATTTGCTTATAGGATAGTTCTTACTGCTTTTTATCCATATTAGAACTAGTTTAACACACTTAGACATATAGGATATCCATTTCCCATCAAAATTCAAAAATTCTAAAATTTCACTAAAGGAACCCTTTTTCATAAAGGAAGGAACCAAAAATTTGGTTCCTTGTAATCCGTGAGTGATCTGATTCTCAAGATCCTACAATTATTAGAACACATTTATTGCATATCTTTGTCTCTTCACTCAAACCTTCTTGTATGGCTTGACTTAGATGATATGACTAGCATTAAAAACTCTTCAAAATCATTAGAAACCTCTTTTCTTCTATGGCTTAACATCAAATCAAACACATTTATCCATAATTTCATAATCCTATAAATTAAGAGCTTCTAAGATGATCATCCTCACACCTTTCAAATTTCTCTCATCTTCTACTAGAACAAGCTTAAGCAAAAATGACTAAGTCATCCACTCTTCTCCATCAAACAAACCAGGTAAGAAAAGCGGCTAGAATGAGTGTTAGACCATGTTGCTTTGTCAACATTAGCTCATCTTCCGATTCCCCCTAACCATCTCATCTCCCATAAGAGATGAGAACTTTCTCACTTTGAGCACTCCTAAATCACCTCCAAAATCACCTATTGTAATCACCACTCCACCACCAACAAAAACTCCCTTTGCCACCTCTCCGCCACCGGCTCCCATCCAAACATTCAAATCACCATCACCTCCTAAATCTCCAAATCTTATACCATTATCATGAGCCAAAGATGTTGGGTTTTAGGTTCCTTGGATAAGTGTTGGAACCACTGACAGAGTTGGTGAAACCACGGATAGAAGAATGAATCCACTGCTAAAGACAAACCGCGGCTAGTAGTATTGTGTAACCACGGATATTGTATTGTAACCACTGCTAGTCTTGTATAGTCGGTTTAATATTTTGTATTAGATAAATATAGAAAAGATATTTATCTTGTAGGTTACGTATTATATTATGTAAAGGACTCCTTAGCCTATAAAAGGAGGTCCTAGGTTAGATTAGATATACGTATGTTTTATATCTGAGGTCAATACACTTCAAGGTTGTAAAACCCCAATATTGGTAAGAGTATTCATATTAATAATAATATTGAGGTGTTGAATGTTTATTATTCTTCTTCTTAACATTAAGTATTAAATTCCGCGTGATACTTAATAAGTCTTTGTTAAAGTCAGTTTCTATAAAGGATTGTTTGCTCAACTGGGATCAACAAGTGGTATCAGAGCTTGTGATCTCGAAACTAAAACCAAGAAGAAGTTTAGTTAAGTTATATACAAGTAAGTTAAGATGTCTGACGAAACTCACATGGTTACCGCATCAAAAGTGCCCATGCTCAAGCAGGGTGAGTACCAAATTTGGAGAATGCGAATGAGGCAATACATTCGTATGATTGATTATGCAATCTGGGATGTTGTTGAAAAGGGTGATACTCTTCCAAAGAAGGGTGATGGTGGTAAATATATAGCCATTGTTAGTGAAGTTGACAAGGCTAAAAGGAAGATGGAGATTAAAGCCCATAGTATTCTCTCAATGGGAATACCAAATGAATATGCTTTGGACTTTGAACAATATGAGTCTGCTAAAGAGTTAATGGATGCCATTGAAATAAGATTTGCTGGTAATGGAGCTACCAAGAAATCAAGGAAGAATATGCTCAAGCATCAGCTTGAAAACTTCACTGCTCTTAGTGGAGAAAAACTTGATGGCACTTATAACAGACTTCAAAAACTCATCAGCCAATTGAAGTTAGTGGACTACAAAGTTGCTCAAGAAGATATCAATTTGAAGTTCATTAGAAGTTTAACACCAGAATGGGTTGTGCATACAATTGTGTGGAGAAATAAGGATGACTTTGAAAAGATGACTCTGGACAATCTCTACAACAACTTGAAGGTGTATGAGTCTGAGAACAACATTGCGGGTGCATCTTCAACCAATCAAAACATTGCTTTTATTTCCACAAACCACAAGAGCTCACAGGATGTATCCACTGCTGCCTATGGTATAACCACGGCCATTGCTAACAGTACCACTGTTAGTGATAATGTTAGTGATGGTGCAATTTGTGCTTTTTTGGCCGATTTAACATCCAGTGTTACTGTTTTAAATCAAGATTTAGATCAAATTGATCCTGATGATCTTGAAGAAATAAACCTTCAATGGCAGATTGCAATGTTGACTCTCCAAGCAAGGAAGTTTTTGAGGAGGACTGGAAGACAAGTTAAGTATGATGATCAAAGGAGAGCTGGATTTGACAAAAGCAAGATGGAGTGCTTTAACTGCAAGAAGAAGGGTCACTTTGCTAGAGAATGTAGAGCTCCCAAGAGGACTGAAGGCATTAAGAAGACCACTGAAGAGCCTGCTTCTTCATCAGCATTGGTGTGTCAAGATGGCATTGGTGATTATGACTGGAGTGATCAGATTGAAGAAGGTCCCAATGCAGCTTTTCTTGCTAGTGAAGCTTCTAAAGAGCATAACTTTGCTCTTATGGCCTATGCTTCATCTTCTGGTTCAGATTATGAGGTATCTAATGATTCTAAAAATTCTACTTGTTCTTTTAAATCATGTCAAGATAACTTAGAGTCACAAAAGGCTATTATTGCAAGTTTGAGAAAAGAAGTAGATAGACTTTCACTTGATAAATTAGGTTATAGAGTTGGTCTAGAGAGTGTGGAAGAGAAGCTAAATTACTGTATTAAATGTGAGTTTGAGTATGTTGATAAGATTAATATACTAGGTGGTGAAATTGATCTTAAGGATAGAGAGATTAAGATGCTTAAAGAGAAACTAGAAAAGGCCAAAAGTGTAAAACAAGAAGCCCTGAAAGAAAAAGAAAACCATGTTGTTAGGGTTGCTAAAACACAATTTGCTTCTGATTTGGTTAATAAAGCAATAGATTGTCAATTAATGAAGGATGGGGTTCGGATTGGTTACAATGATATGCCACCTCCATCTCGATGAAACATGCACCACCTACAAAAGAGGGTCATCATTTAGCGGTGAATTTAGTTTCAATAAACACGTGGGTGAGACTAACAAGATTGAATCACCTAAGATAGGTTCGATAAGTCATCGATGCTCCCACTATAAGATTGGGAATCATATTCTGAGGAAGATAGATCTGAATCAACTCAGCCTGAGAAGATAGAACATCTTAAGAAAGTTGATTCTAAGCAAGCCAACCTTGTGCATAGATTTGGAGCTCAAATTTCTAAGAAAGTTGTAGAGTACAAGGAGATACCTAGGGAACAAATGAAAAGATATATACCTAGGGGCAATCAGAGAAACTTTAATGGCCTAATTTCTAATAGATTAGGAGATGAGTTTCAATGTGTCAAGAAGGCTTGTTATAAATGTGGTAGTTTTGAGCACTTACAGAAAATATAAAAACCAACCACAAGTTTGGAATCAATGGAGGAGGGTAAATCACCAAAACTTTTCAAAGAAAACAAACCCTCATCCTAACGAAACATGATTCCTATAGCGGTTTTAATAAGGAATGGTAATATAAAGTCAATAGTCACTTCTTTGCACCCAAATGGGTTCCAACCATCGCTAAGCAAAATGTAAACACATTAAGCAAAATCAAACCATCGCTAAGCAAAATATCACCACCGATACAAAAGAAGTTTTAAAAATTCCAAAGGTGATAAGCGGCACGGTGGTTGAAATCATTTTATGTTGTTAAGACCTCGACTAGTTGGCAATGGAAGCCTAAGACCAAGGTTTTACATCATGTCAATCTGTGCATCAATGGACCTAAATAAATTTGATTATGTTGATGCAGCGTATGCACCCAAGTCGATATTGGCTTGGGTCCACAAAAGGAACTAATTTGTTTAAATTCATGTGCGGGCAATCTACAAGATGAGCTAAAAGACAAAGGAATATTTGATTTTGAGTGGTATGTGCCAGACAAGGTCGGGACACATGACTTGGGATGGGAGGAAGTTTAATTGGTCTAGGATGATTTATGAAGGGTTTGTGCAGAATCTTAGGAAGAAGGGAAAATATTTCTTATATCCTAGGTTTGTGCAACTGATTGTGGAAAGTCAAATTGAAGAACATGTTGAGCATTCTAGGGAGTATGAAGTGCATTATATGCTTCCTAAGGTTTTCGCACATATGAGGAATCAGAAACAAAATTTTCAACCAAGAGATGTTCTTTTATTCCCCCATATGCTTAATTTGCCTGCTATTCCTGAATTTGATGAAGGTCTTGAATCCCAACCCTTAGAACCTGAACCCACTGATAGTACATCTCAACCCACTGATAGTGCAATTGTTCCCACTATTAGTGAATCACAACCCACTTCTAGTCAAACCCAAACCACTGTTACACCAATCGTATGGACTAGGAGAAAGACGGGCACCAAGCTACCTCAGGCTGGTGTTAGTAGTGTTGTTCATGAGGCTGTCACATGGAGTGGAGGTGACATGATTGGAAGGGCTTCCACCATCGATTCATGCTTAGATGTCGGTCGGGATAGTGGAAACATCATTAAGACCCAACCTTTGGCAACTCCTAATGTGGAGAGTTCCTTGGAACTTAACACATGTGGAGGAATCCTAGCCAACCGGATCACTTGGGGTGCATAGATGATCGTGCAAGGTCCGGTGCTATGTTTACTTTATCCAAGAATTCACCTCTCGGAGCGCTTAACACAACTCAAGTGATGAGGATAGTTTGGAACCCGACATCGAATTGACGGATCCTACAGCGGTACATGGTGACTTTTCCAATGAACCACCTCTCGGACCGCTTAACTCATGTCGAAGTGGGGAGGATATTCTTGAACGTTTTAATGAATTGACGGCTAAATGTGCAAAAATGGATGATACAATCTCAAGTCTTCAGGAGTTGGCTGTGTTTCAGGGTAAAGAAATTAGGAGGCTGAAGCATAGGATGTTTGTATTGGAGAAAGTGACAAGACCTGGGGTTGCTGTTTTAAAGCATTTGAGGAGGATGAAAAAGAAGGTGGTCTCCTCTCCTGTGAATATGGATAATGTACCCAAACAGGGGAGGAGTGATGGCATGAATTCAGGGGAGGTTGTAGATGTGTATATGGAAGAGGATTTGGATAGTGGAAATGGAGCACAATTTCTGGTATCTGATAAAGATGGATATGAAGCTGTTCTTGAAAGTTTTAAGACTATGGTAGAAGATGAGGTAGTGCAGGACACAACCACTGATAGTGTGTCTGCAAGTCTGCAACCACGGTTAGTACTTTTGAAACCACTGGTGCAGTTTCTAATGAGATAGTCATACCCATTGCTATCATAACCACTTCTACAATTGTTTCAACCATCTTTGTATCACCACCCAAATCAAAAGAAGTTGAGAAAGAAGCTGCAAGAACATTAATCAATCTTAGCAAAACCTCATCTAATCCAACACCCATAATTGCACCTGTTTTATCTCTTGAACCCACTGCAACCAAACCCAAAGGTAAAAGTTTAGTTATTGGTGAGCCTTTGAAGAAGAAGGTGGCTCAACCAGATATTGGTAAGGGTAAAGGTATTGCAGCACCTGTTTTAAAGTTTAAATGTGTAGAAGAACAGATTGCTTATCATGAAGAGTATACAAGAAGCATACTTGCTGAAGAGGAAGCAGCTGCAGAAAAAGAAAAGCAAGAAGAGGAGGAGGCTTCTCATAAATGGTTAGCTAAATGGTATGAATCACAAAACTATCTGCAAGCGTCTAATCAAATACAGGATGTGTATACTACTCAAGAATGGGCATTGTTAGATGATGAGGAAAGAGCTAGAATCTTGGGTGAATGGGCAAGGAGGATCAGTAAGGAAAAGAAGCAAGTTACAAGGAAGAAACCTCCTACAACTCGTGAGATGAGGAATGTACTGATGAAGATTATTAAGAATTCGGGCATACATATTTCTGATAATCTTAGTAAATGTTCATTTGAAAGAATTCATGAGCTTTATTTGATGTGTATGAGGATTAATAATGATAATTTCTGTCCAATGAATTCTAAAAAGGAAGAAGAGTGGATTCAAAGTAGACAAAAGAGAAAATATGAGTCAGGAGACATCTGATTCTAAAAGACTGAAAGTGATTGAAGATGATAATCAAATTATCTCTTATGTGTTTGAGCTTAATGGAAGTGAAGGATGTTGGAAAATTCAAAGACTCAATAATGAAGTTTCTGAGTTTAATAAATTTTCACAGATGCTTCAATATTTGGATAGAGATGATTTAATGAATCTTTGGATGCTTTACAAGAATAAGTTTGGTGATGTACATCCAAATGATTATCATGAGAGACTGGTTTATCATCACTTGAAGATTTTGTTTGAACCTACTCATGATGAACCTGAATGGAAAGGACTTTACAATGGTCATGTTACAAGATGGTTTTTATATCAAACTTGTAGAGTTCATGTGTTAAATGTGTCTAGAGTAGTTATTCATATGCTTGTAGAAGGTGATTATCCCAAATTGAATAATTATCCAGGAGTTATTGCTCAGATGGTGAAGCCTGGTGGTTTGAAGATGTTGATGCCCTATGATGGTCAAGCTTACAATTTGTTGCTGAAGTATGAGAAAATTCTTAAAACTAGTAAGTGTTTGGCTACATCCTCCAATTCAGATGTTTTGAGGTTAAAGGAAACATGAGAATTCTATCTGAATGTATCAAGTTTAGGGGAGGATTGTTGGGTTTTAGGTTCCTTGGATCTTGATTTATTCTAAGTGTTGGAACCACGGACAGAGCTGGTGAAACCACGGATAGAAGAATGAATCCACTGCTGAAGACAAACCGCGGCTAGTAGTATTGTGTAACCACGGATATTGTATTGTAACCACTGCTAGTCTTGTATAGTCGGTTTAATATTTTGTATTAGATAAATATAGAAAATATATTTATCTTGTAGGTTACGTATTGTATTATGTAAAGGACTCCTTAGCCTATAAAAGGAGGTCCTAGGTTAGATTAGATATACGTATGTTTTATATCTAAGGTTAATACACTTCAAGGTTGTAAAACCCTAATACTGGTTAGAGTATTCGTTTTAATAATAATATTGGGGTGTTGAATGTTTATTATTCTTCTTCTTAAGATTAAGTATTAAATTCCGCGTGATACTTAATAAGTCTTTGTTAAAGTCAGTTTCTATAAAGGATTATTTGCTCAACTGGGATCAACACTATTCTCCATACCACCTACATCTCCAAACCCATTTTTGGAGCTCGACCCACTAATCCACCTCCACTACCATCCTTTGGTACAATTGAGCGAATCGCTCATGAGTCACCACACCCATCTTTTGACCCAAACGCCCCGTTAGGGCCTCAACCTCGTCTTTTCCATCCTATTCACAATAACATTCACGGACCTTTATATGGGGACCATGCCCTACCTCAAACATCCTTGTCTCCTCATATAGAGGACATTGATGAATCCATGTGTGAAGATCACCCAAAATCCAAAGCGAAGATAGATGCCGAACTAAACCACCTCCACAACTTCTCCAATATTGTGGAATCTCACCTTAGTGAAGCTATGCAAATGCAAAATGCTTTGCTCTCCTCCCTAATCACTCCAACCACCAACACCAACAACTCCACCATTCCACCACCACAAAATCATGAACCCTATTTCCCACCTAGACACGGTTGCTCAAATTGTGAGCGCACCGCCCACATTAGCGAACGGACCAGGGTGATGGTCCATGAGCTCCAAGATGAAATCAGGTTCATCCTCAACCACATCCTAGAGTGAATCAACGCTCTTGCTCATCCACCACCTCAATAGGAGGGTTATAGTTTTTCTATTAAAATTCTAAGTTATTTTTTTCTAGGATTTTTTTTATTTTGCTTTATTTTTCTAATTTTTTAGGACTTTCTTTATGTACTAACACATACATTGTGTTCCATTTCATGATTTTCAAATCATAAAAATTTTAACAAGTGAATGGTGTTTCTTATATAGTTTTTGATTGTTACTTGGTGATTGAAAATGCTTATATACTTGTGATGATGCTTATTACTAACATCTTTTTTGTAGTTTTTTCACAATCCATGTATCTTTCTCTTGGCAACCAATTTAGGAGGAGCATTGGCCAAGGGGGAGATAATGGCTCGGGCTCATTACATCTTCCGCCTCGCCTCTTCTTTTTGTTTTGACAAAAAAGGGGAGAATATTATAGAACTTGGCATTTGACTTTCTAAAAATTCAACATCTTACTTTGACTTATGAAAAGTCAAAATTGTTAAAGACAAAATAATTGGACAAACTAATAATAAGATAAAATAAACTGTTTATTATCAACTTTATCTAACTCACTAGTTCTTTCAAGTTCTAAATTAATCTCATATTTTTATAGCTCTTGTACAACTTTACATCTTTTATAGAAATAAAATTTATGTTTTTTCCTCAACCAAAAAGAGGGAGATTGTTAATACAAATATCGTCATTAAACGTTATTTATATTTAATGATCTTTACCTAAGTTTTGTTAACGACAAAAGTAAATTTAATTTTTGTAAAGTATAAAGCTTGTCAAGATTAATATATATTAAAACAAGCTTTCCTTAAATAAAATATTCATCACTAAAGCATTTACATTTTGATTATTTATATATCAATTAACTTTGATATCCTTCTAAACCATAATGTATGTAAACATTTTTAGATCAAGTATGTTTTAGTTCCTTAGAACAAAACATTACATATGTATTTACGTTTAACATATTATTTCTAAAAATAGAAAACAACATATGACATTATGTGGTGCATCATTGAAATCTCTAGGGGATTTCATAAGATATTTTGTGTAGATTTGGACTCTACATATCTTACATGATCTTGGTTAGATTTGGTTGACTCTGGTAAAATTTTTGTAATCTTACTGTCAGACCAGGCGGCACCAAAATGATACACGGGCGGAACTCTCATGTTGGTTCTGTGGTCCGTGGTGACAGCAGAACTGTTTGGCTATAAATAGCAAGCCAACCCAAGTTGTTTTAGCATCCCTTTCTAGCATAATCACATACATTCCTTCTCTCTATTATTTCTAACTCAGTTTCATATCATTATAGTGATCCTCTTTTGTAACAAAGAAGATCAAGGCATAATCAAGCTTCAACAAATAGTTGGAATTCTTGTTTGTTTTGTTGTTGTATGATCTAGTCTTGTTCATACATCATTGTTGTACCAAACCATCTTAAACTTCTGAGTGTGAGTGGTTAGTATTTTAGTCCTTAAAATACATAGTTCATATAGCTTTGTGTCGGAAATAGTGTGTAAGCGAAGTGTAAAGGTTTCTCCGCCGGTTAAAGGAGCTTGTTGACTAGTGAAGATAAACTCTCGAGTTGGAGACTCGGGGAGTGGAGTAGGGCAAGTAAAAAGAGTCCTTGTAGACCGAACCACTATAAACAACTTGTGGTTGTTCTATTGTTTCTTTCCTTATTTACTCTTTATATATTGCTTGCATATTGTTTATTATTCACTAACATATCTTTGATTAATATCAACTGATCTTTCAATAAGTTTCAAAACAAAGATTTTAATCGGTAAACTATTCAACCCCTTTTCTAGTTTTCCACAAAGGTGTTTGTACTTTTCTTATTAATTTGACTGATAAAGCTAATAAAATTATTTTATATAAATGATGAATGATGAATGACTCGTTTTCATTTTAGGTATAAGTTTAATTTATTTTATGTATTTCAGCCCCTGAGACAAAATATATGAAGTGTAACACGTGTGAAAAACAATTTTTAAAAATATTTTTTTTTAAATAAACCGTAACCAGTACTCATTCACCAAATTAGAATCGCATAAGTTTTGTTACAAAAATGAACATTTTATTTTGATCACTTAGATTCATTTAACAAAAAAAATTGGACCCTAGATATGTGTCTTTCACGACCTTCTAGTTAAAAAACACGACAACTTTTTATAAAGAATGCGAGACATAACACAAATTTTGAAAACGCGACTTGTGTAAAACGCGACCTAATTTTTGATTTGGCAAGAAAGTAAATGAGACTACAAAACGCGGGACTATATTTAAAAAATTAAAATGCGACTACAAGTACAAAAATGTGACCCTAATTTAGAAAATAAACGCGACTATATATATTGTCGAAAGTAAACAAAGCGCGACTATATTTCAAAGATCACTTATACAAAAGTAAATATGTACCTAGCTACCCCTTTAATAAAATTTTGACCCGCTGAAGAGAATGTGAAGTGTGAACAACACGAGTAAAAGAAAAGGACAAAAAGCCAGGTGTCTACTAGAAAACATAGTAGAGAAGGGTTTTGTAGACAGAGAAAAAAAAAACAAACACACACTCTTTCACACATAAAAACATCAAAAGCACACACACAACATGTTTGTAAAAGGATTTGGAATCGGATTTGTATTCAGTTTAGAATGAAAGAAAATGAGGTAAGAAAAAAAATTATTTTATTAAAAAGTTTATTTTAATAATTGATAAATAATTTATTAAAGAGAAAGTGGAGTAGTTTTATTTTTTTAATAATTAATTTATGTATAGATTGTGAGTGGTGATAAAAATATAGGACCCATTATATGCAAAAGATACCTAAATTACCATGAATGAATCTAATATTTCCGGGCCTACTTTAATACCCCAAAACTTAAACCAAACAATCAATTTTTAGAATAAAACCACTCCTTTAATCTAAAAGGTATAAACCAAACGGGCCCTCAATGTTTTTGCAATATACCCTTCGTTTTTTAAATTTTCCCTGCTGTGGGCAGTTTTGGCATAGCTATCCTCTTTTCCATAGCAGAAAAATCTTGACCATATATTTCTAATCCTTTCATATATTTTTATCCTAAGTATATGTATCTTGTAACCTCATGTTAGGTCACTAGTTTTACAACACAAGCTTATAGAGAAAGAGATGAAGGCGATTGAACAAGTAAATCACACACACACACACGTATAGTAAGACCGGTTATGCAAAGAGTATGAATGAGAGAAAAACTTGAACAACCAACCTTTAAATGAAGGTTATTACAATGTTTATATAGGCAAAGAGCTAGGGCAACACTCCCTCTCCTTCCCTATTCCTTATTGGGATTGGATCAAGCTTATGGGCCTTCTACATAAGCTTGACCTTAAACAAACATAAAGGCCATAATAAAGCTACCTATTACATATGAAATATAAATACTTGAAATATTGTTTAGGAGTGATTCCAACAATCTCCCTCAAGTATATATGAATGTAAACAGTGAAAGCGTTGATGTAATAGTAGTCGTGACGCCTCTTCGACATTCTTCTTTCTTGTGAGAGGAATTGTCTTGATTCAACAATCTCCCAGGTGTAGAGATCGTTATCTTTGAACAGTTATGCTTTGACGTCAACTTTAACTTTGTTCTTTGATCATTGTTCTTTGTGGTGAAAGTGATAGTATGTTGTTGTGCGCATCGATGCCTTCAGTGCGCTTGCTGCTCCAGTGTCTCCACGTCATTCTTCAACATGCTCACACGCTCTATGACGTTGGAATTCAATCATTGATGAAGTTCTTTAAATCTTTATCATTGTAGATTCTTTGGTTTGACGAAGAATCATTCGAAGGTTGTGTTACTTTTGAATAGAACTTCCATTAGTGTTGATGTTGGCGTGAGCATGAGAAGAATCAAGACGATCATCCCGCTCCGAGCTTCCATAAGAAGAAAACATTTCAAGCGGTTAGTAATAAGCGGTTTCCGCACTTACAAGTTTGAACTTGAGAGTGTTAACAACATAGTGTGAAAACACAACTCTAATTCTTACAGGCCGTTCTGAACTGGAGTCCCACAAGTGAGATAACGCAATGTACCGAAGTACATCTACATTCGGATGAGTCATTTGAGGTACACGAAGCATCACCTCACGATCAGACCGTTTGAGACACACTCGCGTAATCCACGGGAGTTACCGGTGACCGCTTTGTCGGTTGTTTGATGTTGACCACAGCGGAGTTTCCATTCAATCACCGAGGATCACGGATGTGAACCTCTTATGAATGTTCTCGACGATTGCTAAGATCGTGAAGGACTCGATATGAACCATCGATGATCTTATTTGTTGATCTTCAAGTGATTAAATGTCAAGTGTTCCTAAGAGATCTTTTGATGAATCTCATGGCTCTAGACTCAATAGTGCGTTTTGGTTTTCTGGCGGAGACTAGGGAGAGGGTCTCCTTATTCAATACCGGCGATCTCTAAGAGAAAGCCAATAGATTATGTAGGGTTCCTGTGAGAATGAAACAAGTTTCATTGAGAGAAAATTGAGTGGCTAAGAAGGTTTAGTGCATGCGTCACTGGGTCCATGACGACTTTTAATCTTCAATACCGGTGTCACTAAGTGACAACCAAGAGTATATGAATTGAACCCGTGTCGCCTAAGTTGAATAACTGGAGGGCTATTTCTTTTCACCCTTAACTTTACATTTCTTTTGATTCTTCAACTCCTTCTTTCTCCGATTCTCATTTTCTCCTTTTATAATCATTCCTAAGGACTTCTAACACTAACTAATGGTAGTGTCCTTGGGTAGATCCTCCCGGCTCTGGCGGATCATAGGACAGTTATTCCTAACCTTAGTCACCTTATAACTCCATGACTTACCTATGTTTGCCATTATAACCACTTGTATGTTAAAACCTCTCTCAAAGGGTTTGTTAACGAAAAACATGTTTGAACCACGGTGAGAGATGAAGTTTTGCATAAATACTCCCCTCCATGTGCTTAATAGTTTTAATGGTTAAATGCACGGTGAGGAAAGAGCGCACTTTTGAATTGATCCACTAAAGATAGACAATCTCCGAGACACGGTTACGTTGAATAGTTAAAGAGATACATTGTCGCCTTTTAGGTGACAACTAGCTCTAATAACTACCTTGGAAGGTTGTCAAACCCGTCGAGTTCATGTCTATCAAAAGTTTCTCGAATGGTACTTTCTACTCGGACAAGTCCTTTGCGAGACACGTTTACATCACTAGCGAACTAGCTTGAAATTATTACCCGTCCGGGACAAGTCTTTTCGAGTTACTAACAGTTTAGTACCGTCAATTCGTTGTTTAAGTCTCAAGTTCACAGTTGTTGCATTCACCATATTTCTTATCACAAATTTTCTCCCCTCAAAATGGCATATGAAAATGTTATTTTTGAAGCGTTTGAGAATAAATATGACCATTTTGAGTGTTGGGAAGACTACCACTATGAACAATTAGTGAACAAAGTTTTAAATCAAATACTCCCCTCAACTAGTGATATAAGCGGTTGAGGTTTTGAAATCATATGGGAAGTACTTGTCTTTTGAGCAAAACCTTGAAAAATGAAAGGTTTTATAGGTTTTACTCAAAACTTAAGAAGCTTTCGCTCCTTTTATAAGGATTGTGGCACCGAGGCGTACCACGTGGTCCTTTCTTGACAATTACGGGTTGTACAACATTATGTGCACAAGCCATTCACATAGATTATCATACATCCAAAATTATATGAAGGAAACAATTCAAGGGTACCGGAAGTGCGGTGATGTTCCCAGAGTGCATGCGATGCGTGAAAGCCGATTATGTTTCTCCCGAGTCGACCACCAACATAGCTTTCCAATCGTGCGAATCGATCCCTTCGAACAACCGTTCATCAATCATGGTGATGATATGTCTCACGTCCCTCCTTTCACGAGAATTCCAGTAGCTTAGGATTCCCAACTTTCGGCGAATATCCTTCAATCATGCACGCCAATCCATCCCTAACCATCTTCAAGGTATGATCCCGAATTTGTGGAGCTCACTACACGCCATTAAGCGCTTTCTTGAAGTTCACTGCGGTGAACAACGCCGAAAGGTTTCTTGATGAGCGTGAGTTGTTTAAGCCGGTTGATGTCGGGAAGATCAAGTTGTGGTGGAGTGAAGTTTACACGTTTCGATATGATTCAACGACCATCCGGATATCTTCGACACGTTCTTTGATCACGATGCGTCTAATGAAGATGAGAACCGACTTGATAAATTCACGTTGAACTTGATCGAGAATTGTCTCATACGACCACGTACTTTGGCAAGATACATGTCTTCGATGTCGTTGAGGACAAGTTCTCAAAGTCGACCGAGAATCCATAGTCCTGTTCATCTTGTCGTTTGACTATGATATTCTTTAAGAATGTAGTCCCACTTAGACTTGAGATCAATGTGTTTGATGGCCACGATGTCCTTAGAGCTATACACGCATGTTGAGACTTCGAACGAGCGACACGTAGTAGATTCTTCGGCGCTCGTGCCAATGATGAATCCCATACAATGCATCTTGGTCGTATGCTTGCACGTTGTCGAAAACAAGTGAGTTGCGTTCCTCGATAGCTATGCGCAATTGAGTAGATGGCACGCTGGGAATGGAAGAGTCAATGATGTAGTGTATTTTCTCGAACCATCGCCACCATGGAGAAGAAATTCGGTCTTTGTTGAAGAAATATTGGAAGGAATCCTTGGTTGTCTGCTTGGCCAATGGTCGGTAGAGGTTTGGTCCGGTCGGTGTAGTATGGAGGTTGTCCCTTTGTGTGAAGTCAATGTTTGCTTCCGGATTGAGCCAATCCATGTTGTTAGACATAGCTCGGCGATGTTCTCAAGATGATATTCGACCTCGAGGCGCTTTCGAGTGTCTTTCCATAGTTGAAAAGCTTCATTTTGATTCGCTTCAATTCGATTTCGTCATTTTCTTCACATGGAACTTTTCTTGCAACAGCTTTGCATGCTCCAATGTAGAACCGATCGCCATTTCTTGACCTTCATCGGGGTAGGAGTTTGATTGACAAGTGTGAGAACCATTCAAACTCTTGGTTTTATCGTCATCTAGCCATGTTACGACTCAAATTGAGTCGCCCGCTTCTTCTTTTGGAAGGCTTTGATGATGATTCGGTTTCGCACTTGTTTGGGTGAGGTGGGTTGTTGTCGGGGCTCAAGGACCTCTTCATCGTCACCACCGTATACTCAAAGTAATCACCGGTTTATGAGTCGGGGTGGTAACTCGGAATCGTCCCGAGGTTTATCGGTGGAAGACCGAAAGGAGGAGACTTTGTTGAGAAGAAGTCCGTGGTGGAGGAGGTGGCATAGATGTAGATTTACCGCATCGCTTGACGTTTAGGTGCGAGTCCTTATCCTTATCATCGTCATCTCTTGGCCGTTTGGGTTGATCGGTGACTCCTTGCATGATGAACCGAGTTGAAAAGCAAGTAGACCTTGAAAATTTAGCTTCATCCGAGTAAATGTTCGGATCGCTTTGACATTTGCATCACTAGTTTAGCGATTAACTTTCAGTTCGAGAGATCGCCTTCTTTGGCCATTGTATGTTTAACCAATGCGACGATGTTAGGGGTGAGTTGTCGGAAAATATTTCTCTAGTCACACCGGGACAATGTCGAGAAGAAACTTGTGGGTTTGATCTCTTGCGACTTCTCCAGTTCCTTTTGGACTTTAGGAACGATATCCAAGGTACTTTTGAGTGTAACCTTCAATCATTTCATTCGGTTCCTCTTTTCGATGACTCTTCATGAACTTCGAACAAATTCCTTTCTTTTTCCATCTTGTCTTTCTCATCATTTAAGTCTTGAATTTGGTCAACAAACCAATTCATTTTACGTAAAGTATGTCCTTCTTTCGACTAGTTGGACAACTTTCACAATCTTTTATGAGGCGAGAAATCCAAGATTTAGGTGGTTTCTTCACGGATTTGGATGATGATCCGTTGACTTTGTTGATGGTGGTTGTGATGAATGAGGCGAAGAATCCGATGATGAGGAGACATGAGGAGACTTCATGTCCTTAGGAGTTTCGAGGTTTTCTCCTTTGAGTGTGTTGGATCGTCGAGAAGAAACTTTGTATAATCATCCTCGTCATCCTTAGACTTTTCTTTCTCGATTATCTGCTTCTCAAAATCATACACAATAGTGTCCTCCTGCGATTGTTGTTGCGAAGAGTGGTGGCACCAGCTCCCTTATCGGGTTGATTGACCGCATCGGGAGATGGTTTAGGGTGAAGCGCACCACTTGAACCTCCGGGCCACCCATTTTATCTTTAGCAAATTCTTGACCTTTTGAAGGTGTCTCGAATTTGTGAAACTTCTTCTCGTATCCTTGATCCAATTGCTCTTCTTCATCTTCGAGCTTTCATCCCGAGGTACAAGTCGTGAGTCTTTCCTTTAATAGTTTGGGGACTGGGAGGTTTTGATCTGAGGATTTTCATCCTTGCGCTTTGAGTATGTGATCTCTTCATCTCGAGTCGGAGCCTCGAGTCCTCGTCCCGAGCTGTCTTTTGCGGTTCAAGTAAAAGGATTGGAGTGGCTTCGAGAAGGAACTTTCTTCTTAGGGGTGGGTTTCCTTTTGGAATAGGTTTCTTCTTTGGAACATTCCTTTGACTATCTGTACTTGTGACACTTCCAAGACTTCCTTTTCGGTTCTCCTTACAGTGTTCCGAAGATTTTTCGTCGAGGTGACCAACTTTGCCTTGTCGACCGCTTCCGGATACCTTTTGTGCGATTCGAGCTTTCGACATCTTCGATTAGAAAAATCAAAGACAACACCTTGTTTCTTTGTAGACGTTTCCTTGATTCGACGGATAGAATAGGTTCCGCCAACATGTCGTGATTGTCGGGGTCATTGAGCCTCTTGGGAATGTCGGGATGAAGTCCAAGTGCTCTCTGGATCAACAATTTAGTATATCGATGTAAGGAATCTTTGAGCCAAGTTTGTTGAGAAATGACATCATGTCATCCCAAATCGAGCTTCGATAGCGATGTGTTTCTTGTTGACCAATGCCCGAGAATATTTGCGGTTCCATGAGCTTAGGGTGCTCATAGCATTGTCATGACCGAAAATGACTTGGTGATGATCATGTAGAGAGTTCTCGAGGGTTGAGGAATACTCTTAAGCTCTACGTGAGAATGCTTGTTGATTACTCCTGTAGCCTCGTCATAACCGATAACGATTAAGAATTGGAGAGTGAGCTCTTCAAAGAGTGAGGCATATATTTTGGTTGGTTCGACTTGAGAATTAGGAGAACAACCCTTAAGTCTGCAGTGTAATGGTGACTTGTTTGTGATTCGAGTCACCGTCACGTGATTTGTCCTTTGACCCTTTCCATAGTGTTCCGAGGCTGTTGGATGTAGATCTCGTGAGCAGTTGCAGAGTGTGTAAGCATGTTACGACACGGATGAGTCCTCGAGAATATCAATAGCAATAAGACATGAAGATTCGAGCAAGTGAGGGTGTCAAAGTCAACACGGAGGTTATTCTTTCCTATCTTCATTGGATAGCCATGAGGATAGATATCGCCAATGGAGAGAACTTGGTGCATCCACATTCATTTGTTCACCATGTCGTGATCTCGAAATAACATTAGCCAAAAGAACCAACATATCGAAAGACATAATGTTAGTCAATGAAGGTCTTATTGTCTAGTTATTGAATGTATAGTGATAATGATTATTACGAGTCCTAATTCACTTGTATGTTCAATAGTTCAATGATATCGTGAAATGTTTCGTGAGTTAGTTAACTTTAAGTTTTAAAGTTTATTTTATCACTTATTGTTCACAATATATCGAGACGATTTAAGTTTATTAGTGACATTTTGGATTCGTGATGATATGATTAGTTTATTTACAAGTTTGTACAAGTAACAATTCATCATGAAGGTAAATCCGAGGATAAGCGTAGTTTTGGCAAAGTTATGCGTGAGCGGGAATGATATATGCTTAGGCGTAAACTTACGCGTAGAATCCTATCTTCTGGCGTAAGAAATGTTACGCGTGGGAAAAGAGACCTTATGCGTAGAGCTTATGCGTGAGGCATATATTTACCTTACGCGTAAGGCTACCGTAAGAGTTGACCTTATGCGTGAGGTCATTTACGCATATCCTTCACGGGATACGCGTGGTCCATTGTAGAACCTTATGCGTAGAAGCTACGCGTAAGACAAGTCTTCACGATAACAAGCTACGCGTGGGTGATCCTTATGCGTAGATTAATAACCACCTTGATTCCGAATATTACGTGTAGCAAAGCCTAAATAAATCCATCAAATCATCAACATTAACACAAACCTTCATTTTATCAACAAAAATGGCATGAATCATTCATAAATCGATTCGGCGTGAAAGTCATACGCGTGGGTCAAAACCTAAGGGTTATGACTTACGGTAAGTTTTCTAACCATGGGATTTGCATCAAAGCAGTTCGTAGTTCTAACATGTTGTATGAGCATATAGACCAAGTTATAACATCTAACTCATGGTGAATCAAAAATACCCAAACTTATGAACCTTAAACCCTAATTTCAAATTCTGAATAAATCAGTGTTTCTAGGTAGTTATAGAGCACGGATATGATCAATTCAACATCATATAAGCATAATCCAACAATCTTTTAGACCAAAACATATTACATTTGGAAACACCCAAATCGACACATAAACCCAAATTTTCAAAAATCGTAGATTCGTGATTCTGGGTGTGTTATGAGCATAGAAATGATATCATAGATGTTGTTACAACATTTTGATACAATCCTTTTAACCATAAACACACAAATATGATTGTGTGTTCATATGCTTACGCGTAGAACACACAAATCAATATATCACATGTTTTAACCGTTGGATTTATGAAAGATTTAAAACCATTGTTTAAAAACATGATCCAAACACAGAAACACTTACAGATTGATAATCGAAAGCACGGATTTGTAAAACGATTATGGATCGTGGATGATATTAGGTGAAATATTTAATGTGATGAAAATAAATGTGGTGGGTGGAGTATTTTGTATAAAATAACTTTAAGGTTTTGACGCTTTTAGTCCCTCCACCTTTTCCTTTTCACACAGAGCCTTTTTAACTTCCATTTTTGGTTGCCAAATGAAGATTTTAGGAAATAAACTTGACGACACTCCCCCTTGACTTGAGAAAATAATGAAAGGTTGTTAATTAAAGTCCAAGGAGTGTCTTTGAATCAGAAAGTGTACCACCATTTGTAAAAAATCAACCGAGATAGGATAACATGCAAGTACACAAATGTTTTGAAACAATTAATAGCTTATTTTCTCCCCCTCAACACTTGATCGGAAAAATACTGAATTTTGAAAGATTAAAGTGTTGACGGAAGAAATGTACTTGCCATGTTGAAAGAAAGATAGATTGGGAGAATATTTTTGTTGTTTTATCGGATTTTATATTTTTGTATTTTGTTTTTGAAAAATTTATGTACAAAAGATGTTTTGGTGTTTGATGGTTTTTAAGACTGCTTTAAGAGGTCATCCAATTCCTCTTGAGTCAAACACCTCATACCAAATCGGTGGACCAACTCATTAAACCTAGCGGGAGGCAAGGCTTTGGTGAGCAAATCGCCAATTGGTATTCGGTACCCACAAAGTATAATTCAATCGGCACTGTTCCACGTGGTCCTTGATGAAATGATAGCGTAGATCGATGTGCTTTGATTTGAGTCTTTGAATCCAGTTGCACGAGATGGCAATGGCACTCGATTGTCGCATGATACATCGGATTACATCAAATACGTAACCATAGTCTTTGAGTTGTGTTCTCATCCAAATGACTTGAGCACAACACGCGGACATGGCTACATATTCTCGCTCGGTTGATGACAATATGTACAATCTGCTTCTTTGATTGCCAAGACACCGCTTTATCACCGAGAAATTGTAGAGCTCTGAAGTACTTTTCCTTGAGTCTAAGCATCCCGCGTGGTCGTCGTCAAAAGCGATTAGTTCAAAACCATAATCCTTCTGATACCGGATCCCCAAGTTAATGGTTCCCTTGATGTATCGGAGGATTCTTTTAGCCTCGAGAGAGGTGGGTTTCGGTTGGTCGCGATCGATAGCGGGAGCATAGATAAGCGGCAAAGACAATATCGTCTCGCTGGTGTTAGATACATGAGAGACCCAATAATACTTGGTATTTAGTAGGGTCAACTAATTTCCCATGTAAATCGTCTCTAGTTTCTTGGTATGAGTCATTGGTGTGGCATAAGTATCAGGGTTTTCATTCCAAATTTGTTTAACAATTCAAGGGCATATTTGGTGACTCAAGAAAATACCACGGGTGATTGATGAACTTGTAATCCTAGAAAGAGCGTAAGTTCACCCATTATGGACATTTCAAAATTTTTCTTCATTAGTTTTGCAAAGCGATTGAAAACTTTTTATGTGTTGACCCAAAATGATGTCATCCACGTAAATTTGAACAATTAAGATGTGTGCCCGTGATATTGTATAAAAGAGTTGGGTCAACCGAGCCTTTGGTGAAATTATTGGCAATGAGGAAAGATGATAGCTTATCGTACCATGCAGGGGCTTGTTTGAGACCATAAAGAGCTTTGTTCGGTTTGTAAACATGGTTCGGGAACTCGGGATCAACGAATCCATCGGTTGGTGACATAGACTGCTTTTTAAGTTTTCCATTGAGAAACGCCGCTTTGACATCCATCGATAGACCGTCATATTCATATGAGCGTGAACGAGAAATATCCGAACGACCTCAAGACGAGCAACCGAGCAAAAGATTCTTCAAAGTCTATTCCTCTTCCCGACGATAACCCTTAGCAACTAGTCGTGCTTGTTTCGATGACATTCCTTGACATCCAATTTGTTTTTCCAAATTCATTTGAGACCAATGACGTAGATTCTGTTGGTCTTTCAACCAGCCCCATACTTCAAGACGTTTGAATTGGTTGAGTTCTTCTTGCATGGATTCAATCCAGTTGTCTTTTGTCATTGCATCTTTAATGTTTTTAGGTTCAGATTGGCGAGAAGGTGAGTGCATAAATGCAATGTTCACCGTCTGAGTGAAGACGTTGTCTCGTAACGATCGGTTGATTTGGGTTGCCAATAATGTTAGCCGAGGATGGTCTTTTGTCCATCTATGTGTAGAGGTTGATGTTGGTATACATTGTGCGATTACGAGGATTCAAATGGTTTGTTGAAGATTCGCGACATCCGTGCGCAGCCTCATTGGCAAACGGGTTGAAGAACGCATTTGGATCAAAATCTGCGGTGGGGTACTTCATTCGTAATATCATCACCGGTTCATCATTGTTGGAGGCGGTATGTTCAATTGTTGTGTTGGAGTCAATTGGTGTAGGTGCATCTTCAACATGAGTTGTTGTAGCAGTGTATCGTATAGGAATATTATCGGGTTGTGCAATGGAAGCAATGGATACACCGGGAGCACGTTCATCAATATCGTCACGTAACGTAGGAGCAAATAACCTTTCCATTTGTTGACGAGTTAGCCGAGGGCTTTCTTGGTGATGATGAGGTTGAGGAAGTTTAAATGGTTGTACCGGGTTCTAAGTCGTTATACTCGTAAGCCATTTCCGTGAGTTCATCGAAATGAGCATGAATCGTTTCCATTACCTCCTTAGTTCGACGATTCCAGTTCGGAAACCTTTAGAATTGTCACGATCCAATAAAGACTCCAATATCGACTTTGGCTTTGAGCTTTCCAAAATCATCACGATCATTATTCGGATAGCAAAGGGATCCAAATACATGAAAGTGTTTGAGGTTCGGTTTATAGTTGTGGACAAGCTCGAAAGGTGTTTTGTTGTGGCGTTTAGTGATCATAGAACGGTTTTGAGTATAGCATGCGATGAATCGACACGCCCATAAGTAACTGGAAGTTTAGCATTGATTAACATTGTTCTTGCAGCTTCCACTAACGCTCGGTTTCGTCTTTCAACAACTCCGTTTTGTTCGGTGTCGTGCAATAGATGTTTGATCTTTGAATTCCCACTTTCTCATAAAATTCACGAAGGGTTTTGTTAACAAATTCAGTTCCTTTGTCTGCTCGATTATTCGGACGGTGTTGCATGGAGTGAACACATATTTTTGTGAGAAGGTGATGATCATTTGTGGAGCTTGGTCTTTGCTACGAAGGAAGTAGACCCAAGTCCATCGTGAGAAGTCATCAACAATTACTAAGATGTAGCGTTTGCCGTTGATCGCTTGCACACGCATCGGGCCACACAAATCCATGTGAAGATGAAGCACATGCCGAGAGTTGTGTTCCACCTTTGAAGGAAAATGAGCACGAGTGCTTTTCCCTTGTTCACAGTGAGCAAAGGTAATCTTTTAGTACCGGAATCGTGGGAGTCCTTCAACTAGTTTGTGTCGAGCAAGGTTGGTGATTGTTTGAAAGTTTAGATGTGAGAGACGACGGTGCCATAGCCGAGGATTTTGTAGATGTTGCCTTTGAAAGTAAGCAAATGGGAGAGGAAGCAACCATGTCTTGCATAGAGATAGTGTAGAGACTAGAATTACGCGAGCCGGACATAAGATCGTTTCCTTGTAGATCACGAATGAAACAAGTTGTCTCCTGAAAGCAACCTCCAAATCTCCATCACAAAATTGACCCATCGAAAGCAGTTGTGACCGAGGCCTTCCATATAGTAAACCCTGCGATTTCAATGTTCCCATTAACATAATCTCCGTAGCCCATGATGGTCGCAAGTGATCGTTCGAATCGGCGGTGCCAATGAACTTTGCAATAAAGTTTGATAACAGCTTTAAGGTTGCTGTCATGTGTCGGTAACATCCGCTATCAACAATCCAGAGAATGATCTCAGATCACCGTGATTACACAGGCGACCACGGATGGAATAAGTAGATGTGGAACCCGAAATGTTAGGGTTCCAAGCGGATATTTTAGACATACACATTGAGAATTTTAGGCATCCACTTAAATCCTAGTGTGTTATATATCCATTACGCCATCTGTAACTACTCTTTGCTTTAGTCTTAGTGAAAGCACTAGGTGGTACTACATTCTTAGGAGGTGAATCGGTAGCTACTTGTGATAGCAATGGTTGCCTTAGAATCTAAAGAGGTGGTTTACCAAGCACGGACTTAGAATGATTAGTGGGCCTAGAGGTATTCCGATTCTTAGGATTCCGTAATCTAGAGATTATAGCTTTAGCAACACATTTGTCATGACAATCGAATTCATACTCTTTCGACAAATAACACAAGGTGCATCGATCGAGTATCAAAAGTACTTAACGGTTTAGCATTAGTTACATCACTATTTCTATTACATTTGCGGACGTAACATCTATAGTGGAAGCAACATGATTTTTATTCGAGTCCTAGGGTGTTCTTCTACTTTAGCATTCCTTATTGATCTTTTCTTAGGTCGCAACTTCCTATTCTTCGATTGAGTGCTCCTAGGCTTTGAAGTGCGGACGTTTGGAAAAGATGCAACTATTCTGCTTCGATGGGGAAACACATTAGCATCTTGTGATTTGGCGGTGGGAATTCTTGGTTCACGATTACTAAGTGTGATGGTGCTAATCTCTTAATCACGATGGCGGGGAGTAGTTCATACTTTCCTAACATTTCCGTAACTTAGAGATGGTGTGAATCGGATCTTGATTTTCGTAGCGAATATTACCAAAGAAAATTCATAACTTCTCTAGTGTGAGCAAGATAGTGATCAAGTTCATTAGATGCTTCAAGTCGAGTCTTTTGAGTAAATCAAATATGACACCATATTCTGTTTAACTTTTAAAGTTCTTGTTCATATTTTGAGATTTGACTTTTCAAAGACACGTTTTGATCATCCAGCTTGCTCAATTTTATGATCAAGATGTTGCACTCAATTGAGCGATTTTCTTTGAAAACCGAGTTGATGGTTGTGAATATCTTTTCACACCAATGAAGACGACGTTTTGCATTGTTAATTTCCGTGTGTAATCGTTTATTTTCGACTTTTAAAGACTCGATCCGAAGCACATTATCGGTGTTCTCAGCAGATTACAATCAGCTTTCAACAATATCGGCAGAGATATGACCGGATGCATATGGCAGCGAATAGAATAGCACAACATTATGGATATCGACGTATAACATCTTCCAAGAGTCGATCAACATCTTTTCTCAACAGTTTCTTTTTGCGTTTGTGTTAGTAATAGATGTTTCGCTTTCTCGAAACGCTTTTCATTACCCCAAGTTCCTTATGAAAATCCTTTTCCTGTGCAATTGCACAACTTTTCAAGTTTTTAACATTAGGTAAAAGATTTTTAGAAAAATGTCTCTTTGTTCTCGCGAGGCGATTGAAAATGTTCAACTTTGATTTCGGATCGATATTCTATCTCATGTTGTAAAATTTTGAGGTCGACCATGAAAATGTCAAAATATCGAAGAATTTTTCGATTTTCGGTTGTGAGTTTACTTCGCTAATGGAAGGTAAAGGACCATAAGTTTGTGCAAAGACCTGCTTTGGGATTAACAATAGAAGACTCGGGTGTTTTGATGATAACCACAGGTGTGTTTGAAGAATCCGTTGGTGTGACGAAGTGACCGCGCTTTTATAATTAAAAGGTTTGTTGTAAACAACGGTTTTAATTTAGATCGACTCTAGCCTTCTACATCTAATTCCTCTTGACGATGATATTCAACAACACTCATGACAAGATTATCAATTTTGTATTCTTGACCGAAACTTCGTGAGTTGGTTTGAATGTTTTAGTGAAAGCTTTGGTTTGTAATCAGCCAGATTTTTCCATATCCATTTGGATTGGGTTTTAAGGTAAACTTTTCAATAGTCATTCGATTCACCATGTTTGTAAACAACCGTTTTAAACTCTTTAATTTTGTTTTGCAAACCGAGAATTTCGCAAGAAGGTCATCTACCCGATTCGTTGAATGCTTTTTGTACGCGGAGAACTGCTTTTGACAATTTAACAACTCGGCTGAGCTTTTTGATTTTCCAAGTGAGAGCGTTAATTTTCTTTTATGTTCATGTTTCATTGTTCTAATTCGGACAACAAAGCATTCTTCGAGGCGGCTAGATCACGATCTCTCTCTAAATATTTTTCGTTTTGATGAGATTTTGCAAAGCGGCTTCAAACCTTTTTCACGTTTTCTTGAGTTTTGAAAAAGTTGAGTTGCATTTGTAAACATTCAAAATCCTTGGTTAACAAAGCATTTTACTTTTTAAGGATTGATTTAATGCATAGCATTCCTCCATTTTGATTTTATGGTCTTGAATTAACCGAGCAAAATCCGGATGAGGCAACAGATCATCTTGTTCAACGTGAGTCTCAACATGATCATTCTTTAGATCCTTGAAATGCGACCACGAGTCAATTTGATTATCAAAGGAGACCATAAGGTCATCTTGATCGTCAAATGTAACTATGTGGTTAACTTGAAAATCATCGAAGAAGATGTATAAGACTCATTTGAATCACCCCGATCCGTCTTGATTCAGATATTGGCGGAGATATTAGTTCGTATATGATGATGGTTTGTTCGGCACCGAGACAAGCCATCGGTGTCACACTGGCCTCTGTATCACTCATGTGCGGCTCATGCATATTAGCCATCAACATAACAACATGATTCACCGCAAGTCCTCCATATCATCATCATCGAGTCTCGCATACGCCATAAAGCTCGTTTTTGTCCGTAAGAGATCCACCACTTCATCCTTAAGAGCCGTAAGTAAGGCCTCTTTGAAATAAGCACCGCCCTAGTCCTTGGCTTTGGGCATGCATTAGCCAGTGTCCCTTCTCATTGCGGTTGTAGCATCTAAGACCATTTAACCGATTCTCGAGCATTTCTGTTCCACCACTGAGCTTTGTTGGTGTTCCTACCCACAACATTAAACCCTTGACCACCGCTCATCGACGACCATAATCACGATTCTCAACTTCAACACGTCCATTGTTCACAATACTTGAGTCCGTGTGTTAGATGAGGAACGAATCGATTGTTGGATTTGTTGGTGTAACGGCCAAAAGCATTAGCAATCATCACAAACCTTGTTGCAATGCTTCGAACGGATCTGTTTCCTCGCCGCTTCAACATATGCTTGAGCATTGTTGTCTGTATGGAACCAATTGATTTTGTTGAGGTTGTGATTGTGAAGGTGTGTTTGATGCGCTTGGTTGAGGTGATGGTTGAGTAGGATAATTCGCTGAGCATACAAGGCAAGTTGTTGATTGTCCGGTTGTGACTGTTTAGCAATTTGAGCACGGAGAATCCTTTCCCGATCAACTTCCTTTTCATGAGGCTTCAAGTAATCGTACAACAATCCATAAGTAGAATGATGCATATTCTTCGCTTGACGGAGAAAAATGACATACTTCTCCCATTCGGACCAAGGCTACTCAGAACTTAGTATTCACCGCAATTCTTGGCATAATGATGTTGTGTTTATCCAAATCATTGATGATATCTCGAAAATCGATGATGATAGGACTCTAGTGTGTCTCCGTGTTCAATCATGAAGTGTTCATAAGCCAAGTAAATTTTGGATTCCAAATCCTCCCGATTGAGTACGAATCCTTCCATAAGAAGGCGAATATGATCCCACATTTTTGTGCGTCTTTTGAGCATCAACACTACGAAGAATTGGGTTTGGTAATCCTAAGAGGATGTATTCCATTGCAAGTTCATCGCCTTCATAGTGTAGAAGTTCGAGGATTTAAATCTGCAACAAGAGCAATGTTGGTTTGTTCATCTCTTGGTGGAACAAAAGCTGGATCTCCGGCACAATGACAAGTAGGCATCTCAAATGGACCTTCCAAGATAACCTTCTTTAAGAACTTTCCATGTGGCTTCTTCGATCACGTAACCTAAAGAACCTTATCACCCATTGATCGTAGTTTCGGAGTGAGCATTGGAGGTCTATCAAGTGATCCAACTTCATGAATTGATTGTTGGTCGCTAAAGCTTCACACATCTTAGCAAACCAAGTGGGTTCCTTCATAGTGGTCCGTGATGGATGTTGATTGAAATCGGTTGTGTAGGGTTGAACTTGAAGGCTTGGTTGTGGTTGAACCATTTGTGGTTGTGGAATTGCACCAAGTTGTGGAGTATGTTGTCGATTAAATTGTTGTTGATAAATAGCTTGTTGTTGATTCCATTGTTGATGTTGTGGAGTTAATTGTTGTTGTTGTTGATGATTATAAGTGTGAGGAAATAGTTAGAGTATGGTGGTTGAGACATGATGATAAACTTGTGTGGTAAAGATGGATCTTTGTAGTCGAATGAACCGTTGTTGAAGAAGTATCCTTAGCGTAGAAAAGACAAGAACCAAGTAGCACTTATGCGTAAAAACACCAAAAGTTACGCGTAACAATGAGGAGTTACGCGTAGGTTTTAGCTTAAGCGTAAGTAGGGAAAACACTAAAGTTAAGCGTAGACAAAAGTTAGGCGAGAAGCGTGGGCGTGGGATTACCTTATGCGTGAGACCGTAGTTTACGCGTAAAGTGAATCTTATGCGTAGGAATTCTCACGCGTGGCTGCTTATGCTTATGCGTAATTTTAGGGTTTTGCCAAATGATCTTTTACACTTCACAAAGGCAAAAGATATCCAAAGTCGACGTATTTTCGGACTTATCCAAGTAAGAAAACACTGATTAAACCGTAAAATTGAAGATCAAACCAAGGAACAATCTTACGAGTAATTTTAGGGTTTTGATACGCGTAGGATTACTCGTAACTTTGATTCTGCCCAAATGTGTTTCTAAACCGGTTTTTGTTATGGAATAGCTTCAATAGTACCAAAAGAGCACAAAAGTGTGAATTTTGATGTACCAAAACGCTAAACAAAGTTACGCGTGAGAACGACACCCACGAACAAAACTAGCTTAAAAACGTAAATCCACGCAGTAAGTTTGAAACTTTTGACAAAAACAAGTATTTTAACACCTCAAAACATTGAAAGTACAAGAATCTTGGATTAAAAAGTGTAAAAACGAGTTTTTAAGATAACCAAAGAATGCGTTATCTCTACGCGTAAGATCCAAAACCAAAACTTCAAAACAAACGAGTACACCCAACTATTTGGCTCGATACCACCGTTAGGTCACTAGTTTTACAACACAAGCTTATAGAGAAAGAGATGAAGGCGATTGAACAAGTAAATCACACACACACACGATAGTAAGACCGGTTATG
This sequence comes from Chrysanthemum lavandulifolium, assembly GCA_022545495.1. Classification (NCBI taxonomy): domain Eukaryota; kingdom Viridiplantae; phylum Streptophyta; class Magnoliopsida; order Asterales; family Asteraceae; genus Chrysanthemum; species Chrysanthemum lavandulifolium. Next base: position 253,688,714 of record CM040242.1, read on the forward strand.
CAAAGAGTATGAATGAGAGAAAACTTGAACAACCAACCTTTAAATGAAGGTTATTACAATGTTTATATAGGCGAGCTAAATGAACACTCTCTCCTTCCCTATTCCTTATTAGGCTTGGATCAAGCTTATGGGCCTTCATAAGCTTGACCTTAAACAAACATAAAGGCCATAATAAAGCTACCTATTACATATGAAATATAAATACTTGAAATCTTGCTTAGGAGTGATTCCAACACCTCATCTTTTTTTGTTGGTACATTTTTCTTTCTTAAAGCACATGTTTTGGTTTGTTATTGTCGCATGCATAAAACATAAAATGTTAGCCTCGCTTTTTATAAAGATAACGTCACTTACGTGAATTGGACTAGATGCGTAGTATACTTTGCCCTTAGGGACTAGTATTGTGTAAGTGGCAAAGATGTAGCATGATTGAGCCTATAAATACCCCTCATAACTCTCCATGAGGGGTGAGGTGAATCATTTAGTGTTTTGTATTGTTTCCATTTTATTCAAATTACTTTGTGTTTTCTCCTCCCTCTCTTTACTTTCTCTCTCTAAACAAGATGAATACTTTCATCTTCAATCACCAACCTCGACCTCCCGAACCACATAAATCTTATGTTAAACGGTCCTAACATAAAACATGATTCATTTCATTTCATTCATCATCAATACGAAAATACAAGATTCATACAACAGACAACCAAACGCACTTGCTTCACTCTCGCTTAAACAGTAAGCGCCACATGCTACCTTAGCCTCAAAGACTCACAACTTTGCCGATCCACATTAGTTGTTATTGTCAACGCCTCTTCTTCTTCATCGAAAACACATTCATGGCTCTATAACCAACAACAATGGAATAGTATAAGTAATATTAACATAAACACACCAAAAGCTACAAAATTAGTATAAACTATACCTTATACGAGACTCAAGACTGAGGATCACTTGCGACCTCGTCGCATCTTAAGTTTTAGATTCTGCATTGAGAAACAAACAAACAAAAATATATTAAGAAACATGGTTTGGTTTGGTTGGTTTCAACTTTCAAGAAAGTATTGTTAGATTTTTTCTACAAACCATTTATTTTCTTGTTGGTTCTGCAGATTCGCTTGAAGACATGGTGTACGTTTTTCTTCTTGTTTGTATGTGTTTTTTATGTAAATCAAGTGACTAGCTACAACCGCTTATGCCGCGTTTTATAATGGGTCGAGTCGATTGCGATTGGTTGATACGAGTTCACCTCGACACGTGTCACCGTTGATTCACTTTTGATGGTCGATTCAATATACATGTGTTGTTTCATTTCTTGTACGGAGGAGGAGACTTGAATGTTGTTACCGGTGCATATTCTATTTTGTTTTGTTAATAGTATGATACATAACATGTGATTGTTACTTGGACTACTATTTGTGCTCATCATAACAAACCTAAAAATGCAATCCGGTTTTAGGTTTTAATAAATTTTAGGGGTTAGTTGTGCTAGGATTAATGTGTTAATGGAGTTACATAAAATGAAAGCGTAAATTTTAGGGTTAGTTTGTGTAGCTCCATTAACACATTAATCCTAAGCACAAACTAACCCCTAAAATTTATTAAAACTAAAACCAGATTATGTTTTGGTTTGTTATATGGGCCCAAATAGTAGTCCAAAATAACAAGCACATGTTATGTATCATACTATTAACATAAAACATAATATGCACCGTAGTAACAACATTCAAGTCTCCTCCTCCGTGACAAGAAATGAAACAAACACATGTATATTGAATCGACCATTAAAGTAAATCAACGGGCGGACATTACGGATCCGAGTGAACTTATATCAACCAATCACAATGCACTCACCCACTATAAAAGCAAAGATAAACAAATAGAAGCTAGTCACTTGATTTACATCAAAACACACACAAACAAGAAGAACGTACACCATGTCTTCAAGCGGATCCGATAACCAACAAGAAAATAAATGGTTTGTAGAAAATTTAATAATACCGCTGAAAGTTTAAACCAACCAAACCAAACCATGTTTCTTAATATATTTTGTTTGTTTGTTTCTCATTGCGTAATCTAAACTTAAGATGAGCGATGTAAGCAAGGTCGCAAAAGTGATCCTCGAGTCCCGGAGTCCGTATAGGTATAGTTTATACTACTTTGGTAGCTTTTGAAGTGTGTTTATGTTTAAGATTACTTATACTATTCCATTGTTGTCAGCTATAGGCCATATGAATGTGTTTTCGAAAACAAGAGACGTTGACAATAACGACAATGTGGATCGAGCAAAGTTGTGGAGTCTTGGGCCAAGGAAAGCATGTCAGGTGCGTACTATCAGGTTTTAGCTGAGGCGAGCGAGCGCTTGGTTATCTGTTGTATGAATCTTGTATTTTCGTATTGATGATGAATGAAATGAAATGAATCATGTTTTATGTTTTATGCATGTGACAATAACAAACCCAAAACATGTGCTTTAAAAAAGAAAAACGTACCAACAAAAAAAGATGAGGTTACAAGATACATATACTTAGGATAAAAATATATGAAAGGATTAGAAATATATGGTCAAGATTTTACGCTATGGAAATAAGACAACTATGCCAAAACTACCCACTAAGTGGAAAATTTTAAAAACGAAGGGTATACTGCAAAAACATTGAGGGCCCGTTTGGTTTATACCTTTTAGATTCAAGGAATGATTTTATTCTAAAAATTAATTGTTTGGTTTAAGTTTTGGGGTATTAAATTAGGCCCGGAAATGATAGATTCATTCATGGCAATTTAGGTATCTTTTGCATGTAATGAGTCCTACATTTTTATCACCACTCACGATCTGTACATAAATTAATTATTAAAAAAATAAAACTACTTCACTTTCTCTTTAATAAATTATTTAACAATTATTAAAATAAACTTTTTAATTTTTTTTCTTACCTCATTTTCTTTCATTCTAAACTGAATCCAAATCCGATTCCAAATCCTTTTACGAACCTGTTGTGTGTGTGCTTTTGATGTTTTTATGTGTGAAAGAGTGTGTGTTGGTTTTTTTTCTCTCTGTCTACAAAACCCTGCTCCACTATATTTTCTAGTAGACACCTGGCTTTTTGTCATTTTCTTATACTCTTGTTGTTCACACTTTACACTCTCTTCAACCGGTCAAAATTTCATTAAAGGGGTAGCTAGGTACATATTTACTTTTGTATAAGTGATCTTTGAAATATAGTCGCGCTTTGTTTACTTTCGACAATATATATAGTCGCATTTTATTTTCAATACTAGGGTCACATTTTTGTACTTGTAGTCGCATTTTAATTTTGTAAATATAGTCCAAATGCTTTGTAGTCTCATTTAATTTCATGCCAAATCGAAAATTAGGTCGCGTTTTCAAAATATGTGTTATGTCTCGCATTCTTTATAGAAAGTTGTCGTGTTTTTAACTAGAAGGTCGCGAAAGACACATATCTAGGGTCCAAATTTTTGTTAAATGAATCTAAATGATCAAAATGAAAAGTTCATTTTTGTAACAAAATTTATGCGACGTCTAAGTTGGTAAATGAGTACTTGTTATGGTTTATTTAAAAAATCTTTTAAAAATTGTTTTCACACGTGTCACACTTCATATATTTTGTCTCAGTAGGGCTGAAATACATAAAATAAATTAAACTTATACCTCAAATGAAAACAAGTCATTCATCATTCATCATTTATGTGAAATGAAAACACGTCATTCATCATTCATCATTTATGTGAAATAATTTTATTAGCTTTATCAGTCAAATTAATAAGAAAAGTACAAACACCTTAATAAGTTGACATCATCTAGATTAAGGTATCCATAGAGTCAGGTTGATACGACATGAACCCCAACCTGGTAAGGTTTAATAGGGTCGGGTTAATCGGGTTACAAAAACTAGTCGGGTTTGTTTCACCCGAACCTGATAACCCGATATTATTATAGGCCAGGTTATGGTTGAATATCTATCTTATCGGGTTATCGAGTCAATTTCATAGAACTCGAAAAATACTATATATATAATCTTTGTTTAATAAAACTAGAAGTGCTTTAGGCGTGTTAAACACGGCCCATCGAGTTATACTTGAGATTTTCGAGAGTGGATACTTGTAGTTTAGAAGAAGCTTTTAAGTCGATTGATTGAAAATGTTACACAATTATTTATATAACATAATTATGGCAACTAATTTCGTTATAATGTGGTAGTCACTTTTACATAGATGCATCGACAAATCATGTATACAATTTGTGCGTGAAGTATAAAATATTTCACATTTTCCTTCTCTTACATTGACTTTTAAACACGATTCACTTTTACTCAAACAATTAGGGCCCGTTTGGTTTACAAAAGGATTTAGAATTGGATTTGGATTCGGTTTAGAATGAAAGAAAATAAGATAGAGAAAAATTAATATTTTATTAAAAATTTATTATATTTGTTGATAAATAATTTATTAAAGAAAAGTGGGGTAATTTTATTTTTAAATAATTAATTTATGTATAGATTGAGAGTGAAGATATAAATGTGGGGCTTATTATATTTTTAATTTGCAAAAGACATCATATTTGATAGGAATCAATCTATCATTCTTGGGCTCACAACTATTCCCAAAACTTGAACCAAACAAATAAACTTTGGAATGAAACAATTCCTTGATTCTAAAAGTATAAACCAAACGTGTTCTTAATCTATAGTTTCCTTTCAATTGTCATCCCTATACCTCTGCTACTACAACCACTCACATCACCATACGCTATCCAATCTACAATATCATTTTTCAATTTATAAAATATCTTTTTAGGAAAAAATAGTGAATACTTTGTATCTGTATCTTTTTATAGCTGAATATATATGTGACGTCTACTTGAATAACAAAAGAGATTTTAAACATTAAATACATTACAACACAAACTAAAAGTCTGCATACAAACTCATATTTGGTTGTCATCTTAAACAGAATTATTAAATTGTATAAGAAACATGTTTAAAATATATCTTGGCATATGTTTTAATCGATATACTCCGTAATATGCATTATGTGAAATCTTTGAAGTCGTCTTAATCACTTGTTCGGTCGTTTGGATACTCTTCACACCTGTAGAGCACCATCACTTCTGTTATTGAAAAACAACAAAGATCCAACCGGACATAAATATATAAGAAGAATGAGATATTAAAGAATACATACCTTTGGTCATCTTCTATGTTTGTTCATCACCTCTCATTAGTTAATCACCATCATTGCACAAACCGAAGCTAGAAACAAACAATGAAAATCAAAGGTAGATACCTTTTATGTTTCCCCTTCCACCAAAAATATCATATTCTTCTGTTTTTCGATGACACAACACCACCATCTCTGCTCCACGACATGCGTGAATGCGTGATAACATTAAATCGACTCCTCCACAACTCCATCCACTAAGCCACCCCTACCACCTAAGGTCATACTGAGTATACCACGAACACCATTCATAATATGAAATATATAAATCATGAACTCATAGAAGAAAGACTAAAAGAATACCTAATCGTTTAGAAAGCTCATAGCTCGATCATCAAACAACAAAAATCAAGGAAAATAGTTACTGTGTGTACAAAACTCAAAGAAAATGGTTTTGCTTAGAAGGTAAATGGAGTGGGTGGAAAATAACGTAGATTTACCCAAAATATGATAGGACACTTTATTATTATTTTTGTTAAAACTAAATAGTTTGACCTATTATTAATTTCTGTGATTGTGTAAAATTTTAAGGGCAAGACCTCTTTTTATATAATAGTAAGATTTTGGAAGCCCGTTATTCTTTCCATTGCAAGGGACCGTTGTTACATTCATTTCATTTTGTCTTTGCATTGCATGAAAACTTAATAGAACTTAGGGTGCGTTTGGTTTATGGGTGTGGGAGGATTTGAGTGATCATTATAATAAACTAATGTTTGTTTAAAGAGAAAAGTTCAAATGATTACTCTTATTTTTGTGTTACAAGTGAAAATCCCCACCATCCA